>CAKNWW010313530.1:0-12169 GCA_932074435.1 Andricus kollari | reverse complement strand
TTTGTCTATATATATATATATATATATATATATATATATATATATATTGACGATTGGAAGCTTGTTTTTAACATGTTCTATATGTTTTCGAAGGTTCTAATGTCTTAAATTATTATAGCGTTATAAGCAATTAAATTCGCACTGAAATTGACATATTTGGAGAGATATTTCAGCACCCTTTTGGCTAAAAAATTACGAAATAATGCGGATGGATTTTCAAGACATGTACTACAGACAAGAAAGATTAATTTTCCGATCGAATTAAAAGTTTGTTTAAGAAGAAATTAGAAAAACGGGTTTTCTGCTAAAAATGTACGAAATATTGCACAAATCGTTGTTCAAAATACTTTTTTTCAATTTGCATATAAACAAGCTTTAGTTCGATCGAAAATATATTTTTCCTGTCTGTGTTTATCTACCGTGATGAATTACGTTTTTCAGTCTAATTAATTATTGAAGTAATTATAATTATAACGTTTTCACATCGTTTTTACAATGAATTTACACCTTTTTTATAATGTACCTCCAGCACATTAACAGATCTTCATTTCTAATTTTAACGGACATAAACTTAAAATATTAATTTGTAATCAAATATTGCAACGAGCAACGACAGAATAGCTTAGTCATAGTTGGACATAGAAAAGAACATCTAAAAGGACGTACAAAAGTTCGTACAAAGGACGCACCATAGGACATACAAAAGGACACACCGAAGGACGTCCCAAATTGGGATATAAAATGACCTGCTTCGGTACGTCCTTTTCTTCTTCGCACAGTGTGGCCAAAAGCACTTTTTGTGGACATAATTTTGCCTTCAGGCATTTAGATCAACAAAACATTTTTAATTCAACAACAAAATAGAAAGAAAAAAATTGTCTAACTTTTCCCATGCGCTATAAAAAAAATGCAAATAGGATAGCGTAGGAAAAAAATTGTTTATGATGTTTCAAACAAATTAACGTAAAAAAGACATTTTCTCGTGATTCAATATGATTAGTTGTTTGAAATTCATAGTTTTCATATAAAACGTGAGATAAATTCATGCCTAATTGCGATTACTTAGGAATAGATACTGTACGACAATTATATTTTAACAATTGCAGGTCTCATAGTCCCTATGGGATAAAATATAGGGACCAAGGGGAACTTTTTGTCACGATCAAAGAGTAGCAAATTCAGGATAAATTCATAAGATTTATAAAAACACCTTAGAATCTGTTAAGGTATCTTAAAACCTTATATATCCTATAAAATCCTTCTATATCTTCCAAAATTCTTAAAAATCGCATGCAAAATTTTGTAAATCCCTTGGAATTATTAAAACTCTTCGAAATTCCTTAAAATCATTTAAAGCTCTTAAAAATACTTGCGAATTTCTTAAAATACCCCGAAATATTACAAATCCTTTCCAATTCCATCACAGTCAGCCTGTCTTGGCGGATAGTTATTTAAGGTCGAAAACGAATGTAAAAGCCGCATAATTGATCAACATTTTTCAGAGTAAGTATGAAGCGCCAGAAAGTTAGTTAGAACGGAGATGAATTTCATTTCATGCGGGCGGAACTCGTTCAAATGTTCCGTGTGCATGACGGTACATGTGCGCAACTTCAGGTGTAAAGTCATCTCTATCGGCACTGTCCGTCGTGAGTTTACTGAATCTCCGCATTATACATCTGACTTTACGAACAAAACATGACGGACTTTTTTCCGCAAATCGAGCTGACTTTAAGAATTCCGACTTATGCTGGCTTATCGTGCTCCCGTTCTTCTTTTGATCACACCTTGAACTCCGTCGATATATATGCGGACTTTAAGGTTTTCTTTTTACTGTGATTAAATTACTGAAATCAATTAAAAATTGCCTTTAATCTTTTAAAATAACCTGAAATATTTCCAATCCTTTAAAATCTTTTGAAACCCTTTTAAAAATTTTAAAGCTCATGAAAATTCCAAGATTTTTTAAAAAAATACCTTAAAATGTTTCAATGGCCGCCGTCGTTGTCCCAGAACTTGGCCGATTCAAACACAGAGATTGGCCCATTAACAATAGCCGACTGTTGGCTGCAGTGATTGGGCCAATATTGTGCCGTATTTTCAGCTTTGGCAATTCGCACTTGGGTAGTTATTGTCGAATAAAGAAAACCTGAAATATTTTCTTCAAAATTTCACCTCAAGTTCTTTCCCAAAATTAGTTATAATTAACATTAGCATATTTTTCTCGATTTTATAAATCATTTTTAACAAGGTCCACTAAAAAATTTCACTAACAACTTATATATGTATAAAAAAATGTTTTATTCTATAACTTACGTCTTAATTTTACCTACCTCCTTTTTAAGAAGTTAATTAATAATTAATAATAATAATAATAATTTTTTTTTCATACTTGTTCTCGGGTTAAAAAGACTTAATATGATTATGAAATCATTTGCGACGATGTTTTAGGTGCAATTCGCCTCTGAATGCTTTCTTAGAGCTACCATGTATCACTCTATAGGTTTTTAGTTGCTTGCTTCCTGATGGTCCAGGAAGTTTCTTACAATGCGACAGGTGTTTAATAAAACCACCTTCTGAGCTGCTGCTAGTACCCTACTTACTGCTAAATGTTCCAGATGTTCAGTGCACCTTGCGTGCACATTGCCTGTAGCCGAAATCACAATAGGATGATTAGATGCATGTTTCACATTACTCCATATTGTCTTTACTTCATGCCTTAGCTCGCTATACTTGTGGATCTTGGTTGTATAGGTTGCCTGCAAATTTCGGTCAAGTGGACAAGCAATGTCGATGATGTAGACTCTTCCACCTTTTTTTTCTCGCATTACGATGTCCGGTCGATTGGCTCGGATTTAATGATCCGTCTCAATAGTAACATCCCAATATTATATTTAATCTTCGTTTTCTAAAACGGGCATTGGAATGTATCCATAGAAAGGCATCCATTCTGTAAAGGGACCAAGGATTAAGGCAATTTGTTGATGTATAATGCCCGCCACATCATTATGCCTGTGCGTATATTCTCTTCGAGCCATCATTTGACAACCATCAATAATGTGATCGATGGATTCATTGGTATCTCCACATAATCGGCACCGGTCAACCACGTCTTGATGTAGCACGTGTTTGCGATAATTTCTGGTGCTGACAACCCTATCCTGTATCGCAATAACAAATCCTTCCGTTTTCGGATGCAGGACGCGCTTACTCAGACAAATATTGGATGCCTCACTATCCACTTCATGTTGATCTAACGTTTTGGGGTGCCCGCCGTGTATGGCTTTCGGTCTTTATTGCCTTTCTAATTCCTATATGGCTTCTGCCCTGATATTCAAGGCCTCCTCCGAGGACAAATTCAAGGGCGTATAGCCAAGATCAGCTTTACAGATGGTGTTGTGAAGCGTAACATCTCGCTTGCTATTAAAATAGTCTCGCAACTGTATAACTTGTGACTCACACAGTTTCCTGACATCGACAATGCTCCTACCCCCTCTATGTCGTGGTAATACTGCCCTTTGAATCGCCGAATTACTGTGGTGCATCCGGTACTTCGTAATTTCTACGCGGATCATTCTTTTTAATCGCTCAAAGTCGGTGTTCGACCATTTGATGAGCCCAAATGTGTGCGTGAGGATAGAGTTGGCATAGGAGTTGATTGCCCTGATCTTGTTTGCCGAGTTAAGAGAACTCTTCAGAACCAATCTGAGTCTTGCAGTGAAGGCAGTCGGTAGGTTTTTCTTAACTATCGTATGCTGAATACCCTTAGATTCGAGAATACCCAGGTATTTATATGACTCCCCCTCAGCCATTGCCTCGATGTCATTCTCGAAATTGTTCTCTAGCTCTGCGGTCCCTAATTCTTCTCTAGTTAAATACACTGTTCTGCACTTATCTAGTCTGAATTCCATGTGGATATCATTGGGAAACTGCTGTGTGACATCGATCACTTGCTGTAGTTTCTGATTTGAACTAGCGTATAGCTTCAGGTCATCCATGTATAGGAGATGGGTCACTTCATGAACATCCTCGTTATCATGTATTCGGAACCCATGAGACATGATATTTAGTGTTTTGGTCAGTGGGTTCAACGCTAAACAGAACCATAATGCACTAAATGAGTCTCCTTGGAATATACCCGTCGTAATGCGTATAGATCTAGTTATCCTTGGTTGTTCATGATCAAAATACTTGATTCTGGTACCGCAAAGCATCATCGCACGACTTAGCAAGTTTTGTATATATTTAAGACTTCAAGGAAATTGTCATGTGCTACGGAAGGAAACGCTTGCTTGTAGTCAATGTATGTCATGTGCAAGCTTCTTTGCTGTTTACGAGCTTGCGTCATGGCAACAGCGTCTATGGTGACTAGATCTTTACTGCCTCGCGAGTGTTTACAACATCCTTTTTGTTCTTCTGTAAGGATGTCATTCTCGTCGCAGTGAGAATATACCTTATCTGCTATGATATGACATTTATATATTGTCGAAAGACAGGCTATCGGTCGAAAATCAGATGGATTTTGAGCATCTGGTTTTTTAGGCAAAGTATACGTAGTACCCTGGAGCATAAAGCCTGGCATCAGATCTGGCTGTTCGATGATCTTCTGAAAACACCGTGCGAAAGCAGGATGCACACTAGTCAGGTAGTTGTACCAGAAGTTGTGCACCATGTGCGCGCCTGGAGCCTTCCAGTAACTTGTTCTTTTCAAAACCGTTCAAACATCTAAAGCTGTGATGTTAGTCAGCTCCATTTCAGGTTTATTGCTAGCTCTTGCCTTCTCTTGTAGGAACCACGCAGAGTTTAAATTGCTTCTGTCAGTTTTCCCCTAAACACCCGACCAATAGTTAGCCATGTCTTCCAGTTGAGGCACTTTGGCGTCTAGCCGTTTTTTTTTTTGCTTTACACTCAGTTCACGATAGAACCTTCTTTCATCTACCTGAAAGGTTCGATTTTATTTCCTTCTTGCACTACTTCTCTTGTAACGACGCAGTCTAGCAGTAAGAACATAAAGTCTTTGCCGTTTGGCGTCTATAATCTTATCCAATATTGCTGGTGTTAATGTCTCCATGTACCGAGGGTGGAACACAGATTGCATTTGTAGGCATAGTTCTGCGGCCTAACGTTCTAACGGTTGCCACAGCTTCACAGTATACAAGAGTTTGTATCTCTAACGCAGTTTGTGTTGCATTCAAATGCATAGGTAAAACCTTGCTGTTAAGGTGTTCTATTTGTGCACGCAAATCATTTGTGATCTTCATCTTGGGCAGAGAATTCCTTTGTGTTGGTTCTACATGTTCGAACTCTCATACAGCATGACCGAAATTCCTTTCAAGATGCTGTAGTTTTTCTAAAATTTCGCTGTGCAGATCATCGTTATTAATGTCCGGATGTGGTTCTAGTGGATCCGGTACTTGATGGTCATTATCCCTAGCGCATATGTCTTCAGCTTCAATCAGGTCTTCGTTGTCCACATCTTCCAAGGCAAGATAATCAATTAGAAGCTGCGCTTCCACTTCCATTTCGATGGCAGCTATTTCAATAGCCGAAAGCAATCTGTTTACAGATATTGAACGTTTTTTATCTCCTAGATTCTGCTCTTTTGTTCTTGTGGCTAGTTCTGGGTACTTAAGTAAGAAGAGTCGATGATGTTTTCTTCTTACACTTTGCCCATTTTTCTTTGCCAAAAAATAAAAGCGCATTACATCTCTGTTCATATGGTATGTCCATTTTAATCGCCTTCTTGGTTGTTGAACCTCTGCTTCTGGCTCTGGTTGTATTAGGCCATCTACCTCTGGAGGATGTGGTGGTGCTGGATCATCCAGGTTGACGAAGAACATCAATTGCCACTGATTGTTCGTGTTGCGCGTCTCCCTATAACTGATGTTCATTGCCGTCATTTTTCCACGCCAAATCAACCTGTTGTTTAATCTCCATTGCTTGATCTTTTGAGATGTGTAGATTACTCCTGATGTCCTGGACCTTAGCGATAAGACCTCTAAGTGCGACTTTCTCTATTTGAGGATACTCTGCAGCAAATTTTGTCCTAAAATTGTATCCTTTTTCGCGTGGGGTTTCAGCCTTCGCACTCTCATAATACAGACGCAACAATTCCTCATTCATTGTGGTTTCCCACTTGATGCTCTCTCACCGTACTTTGTTGAGCTGGTTGGCTGCAAATAGCTAACGCTAGCCAAAGCGTCCGCAGTAGGCACACCTGATGTTTTACTGCTTACCGTAGGTCGCATATGTTCTTGCTGGCCAGCTGTTTGATTAGTGAGATCTGTCTGACCGTCTCGCAGCTCACCATCACCACCGCACAGTGGACTGGATCGGGAATTTACTATTCAAAATCACCTACAGCCTACAATTCTCAACCGATTTTCAATTTTTTGTTTAGAAGTGATCAGCAATAGTTGCACAAGAGCGTGTATGGATTAGATTATTTATTTTTTGAAATTTTCTATTTTTTATATAAATAAACAACGAGCGACAATGAGACATTTTTTAATTATTATTTTTTATCTTCAAATCAATAACTTAATTAATCCCTTTCTCAACGAAAATGAATGACGAAGTATCCACAGAATATAAATAATTTACAGGATATCGAATATTATTGTTATAAACAAATTATATTAACAAAATGTCAACATGTTGGAAATTTTGCTTGCAAAGTATATTTTTAAGTTGAAATTGCTTGATATTATCAACAGGATCGCGTTTTATCATGGAACTGCGTTGTATGGTATAATTTGTTTATTTTATATAAAAATTATGTAAACAAATGCATGGTTTAGGCGTTTATTAGCAAAAAGTAATCGCTTTTCTTTCTTAGTACACTTAAACTATATGAGTGGTAATATTTAGTGATTAAGATTGGTCATTCGATATTATTTATTTATTTTATAAACAAATTTTATAAAGAAATGCATAGTTTGGACATTTATAGACAGAAAGTCATAGTTTTTGTTTCTCATCGTCTTCTAATTACATAAGTGGTGATGTTTAGTGATGAAGAATTGTCAATTGATATTAGTTGTTTATCTTATAAACAAATGCATATTTTCACCATTTATAGATAAAAAGTGGTCATTTTTCTTTCTAATCGTCTTCAAATGACATAACTGGTGATGTTTAGTGATGAAGAATTGTCAATATATATTATTTGCTTATGTTATAAACAAATTTTATAAAAAATGTAAGTTCAAAGTAGGGTAATGTTTTACGTAAATGTCGGTGAGGTTGACTGAAGTAAAATTCGTTTTAAAACAGCTTTTCAGTTTTTTCTATACACTGCGCATGAATAATAAATAATTTTCAACAAAAAAGATTTAAATTATTTTTATTTAATAAACTTTTTTTTTAACACTTTGCCCATGCATTATTTGAATTTTAGGCCAACTGCATAGCTGGCGCCGCCACACGGCGACCATCATCTGTCATGAAAATATTTTCTATAGGCCTCCATCAGAAAAGTGGCATAGGGCTCAGGCCTATACGACTGTGTGTAATAGAAATGGCTGACAGGTGGCGGAAATTGTTTCTCGATGAGGAACGTAGAGAAGCAAGAAGATTGCGCAGTCAGAAAAGTGACATATGTAAAGAAGCTCGAAAAGCCTGTACTAAATTTTGTATTTCTATTTGTGAAAATTGCAAAAAAGTAATCAATTTCAATTTGCAAATTATGCGCGATGTGTATTTTACAAGAATTGCGTTTTGAAAGCGTGAATAAAATTTCTAATTGAAAATAATTGGAGAATTTATGAGATATTCTGGAAGTAACACACGGAAAGTAAGAAAAACATATTTGTAATCATTTTTACATATTTTCTTTTTAGTATATCCTGGATTTTGCATTAATTATTTAATTTATCTTGATTGACTTTAAAATTTAATTCAACACACTCAAACAATCAATGCATACATACATGCACACTATTCATGCTCACAGAGTCTTAGTTACTAAAACGGTTTTGGTGGCGTTAAATTCCGCCATTTCTTTTACATAGTCGTATGGGCCTGATGGGGCTGTCGTGGAGTATAACAGATGGACATGAGTATCGGCCGATATAAATCAAATTGAATTAAATGTAAGATCTATCGATTCCTCGTGTTCTTATAGTTTCTCGTCAAGTGCTTCAGGAGAAACAACAAGCTAAAGGAGAAAAGAAAGATAAAGATAAAAGATGAAATTATGGAATAGATGCAGCAGAAAGAATGGGGTTAGGGATAGGGTGCCTATATCCCAGCCTATATCCCATAAACATCCAGTGATGATATTCATAATTAAATAAAATACATGTTAAATTTTCGCGTGAGAGGTATGATACACTAATTTTAAAGTATTACTACGCGAATCAGGGTATTCCTGTCGAGTGACAGCGGAAATATGCGGCAAAATAGAGAAAGCGGCGTTTGTCAGACGACATATTGCAATCAAGAGTTGTCGAAGCAACATCGTTTTAGTAGGCTTTTTGCCGATTTTATATCCACGTTTAGCTCAGTGAGCCTATTTTGCCACGAGAAAGGTAAAGTCTATTTATAACGAATTATTGAAGTGCGCGAGCTGAAAGTGTGATTGCTCGGACATAATTCTATTAAAAAAATCTACTCATCTTTCAGCGTGGTGTTTTATTCCACTTCACTGAATAACGATTCTTGGTTTATAAGATTACCGAGAACCAATGCCAGATGCTACTTCTACATTGTTCTAATTGTCGGCTTGACAAGCATACAAATTAAATCTACTAACAATGAAATAAGCAGCCCGATTTCTACTTCTCATGGTCGCTTATTTCACCGAATCTCATAAAGCGACAGCAGCAATAAGTATTTTACATCAAAGGGCTATCAAATTTATATCAATGAATGTTTGTGTGTTTTGTGAATGTGTTGGATAATTTATTTGATTTTATGTTTGTGTAACATGTGAATCGAATCTAGTTTTTAGCGGACTATTTTGACCAAATATTGGAACTCGAGTGACCATTTTATCATTTTCTTTGATCATTAATATACGAATACCAAATTAAACTAAAAGTATTCGTGTTTCTGTTTCTTTAAGGGACATTGTGATGGTTTAAACAATTGCAACCATTTTATGCCAATAATCTTTTTATTCGTTTAATATACAGGGTGTCCAAAAAGTAACGAAACACCTAAATAATTTTCTAGGTAAAATATTTTGCAAAAAGGTCAAGGTCATTCTTGAAGTAACTTTTATCAAGGAATCCAGTGGTGACCTTGAATTTGACCTCGAGCTTGACCTATAAGGCTGTTTCAAGGTCATCTTGGTTTTTTTAAAAATGGGAACCCCTATTTTTGACAACGGCAATGGAAAGAGCGGGAAATTTTACGTTCAAACATGTACTCAAGTCATAGGTCAAGGATGACCTTGAACTTCAGCTGAAGGTTATTAGGCTTGACCCAGGTATGGGGCGGGTCCAATCTGTTAAATAAATTTCCGGTGACTAACGTTATTTTACTGACTGCTATCGGAAAGAAGCCGACCACAATAAAAAAGAAGTTTTTATAAATATTAGCATCGGAAATAATTCTTATCTAACAACATTTCTCGTAGTTCCGCGACTCTCAAACTATATAATTATGCGAAATGATTGGTTCCTTCGATACGGTGCTATCATTGATTACAAAAATAAATCTCTCGTTGCAAATGGTAACCCGGTACCCGAATCTCTAGTTTCGTTCGATCGACTTTCGTCCGAGAGAGTCGTGACGTCAGTAGTTGATCACATTGTTTATGTGCAGATACTCACTGCTAGCTCAGAAACAGAATCTTGTTTTGATTTAGGTCTTATTAAAAATAATTATCACTCAAGTTTAAATTATCATTTATTTAATTATGATCAAGGTTTTGAAGATATATCAAAATATGTAGAGAATAAAATAGATAATGCATTAAACGGGTTCGATGGTGCAACAAATGACATTCATCAAAGCGATTTATGTTATATATATATCATTAAGCTATTTCCCTTTTGACGAGCCTCTAGGGGTAAGCGTGACACTACCCGATTCGGGTAGTGTTTTTTAGGTGGATTCGTAGTAAATGGGCTCACCACACCCACGACCGCCAACAGCAACGCAGTAGTATCAGACGGTCACCCATCAAAGTACTAACCGCGCCCAACACTGCTTAACTTCAGTGATCTAACGGGAACTGGTGCTTCCAGCGTGGCATGGCCGTTGTTATGATTCTGATAAAAACGATCGCATTGATAATGATTTATGTATATCTTCACTCTTCGGTGAGAAAGATTCATTTTTTACTGAAGACAAGGCATTTAATAAATCATATTCAGAATTATCACAATTACCTTCGAAAGAAGTCAATGGAAATATCGTATTTGAAACAGATTTTGATTGATCGATTTTAGAAGAAAACAATTTTGTAACCCATTTAAATTCATTGCATTCGTCAAAAAATGAAGTCGAAACGGAATGTTTGAAGTTCTTGGACGGTATCCGATCGATTGCAGTTTCACTTACGGAACTGGATGATCGGGAAAAAGAAATGTTTATAGAAAAAATGTCAAAATTTGCGAAACTTTGTACTGCGAAGAATGTGAGTGCCGGTGTTTACCAATATCGCATCAAGATAAAATCCCATAATACTATAGTTAAAAAGACGTACCCAGTTCCTTTTGCCTATAGAGAAAAAGTAGATCAGGAAATCCAGGAAATGCTTAAATGCGGGATAATTGAGCCTTCCAACAGTCCATATTGTAATTCACTTAGAATCGTCGTAAAAAAAAATAATACAATTAGAATTTGTTCAGACGCTTGATTTATTAATGAGATCATCGAAGCTGATCATGAATCTCCGCCTCTAATAAATGAAATCATGCAGAAGTTTCATGGTATTAGTTTTATGTCAACGACTGATCTTGCAAATGGCTACTGGCAAATACCTTTGTACAGAGACTCCTGAAAATATACGGAATTTTTGCATGGTTCACGGATGTATCAATTTTGTCGTATACCATTTGGTATCAAAACTGCGGGTTCGGCTTTCATGAGGGCACTGAGTTTAGCCTTGAGAAATCAATTTAACGATTCTTCGACTCTTTATATTGATGATTTATTAATAGCTACTCCCGGGTCGCTGTCTCATCACTTTAATAAATGAACCGAAATATTTGAAATATTACAAAAATAAAATTTTACACTAAAATTGGAAAAATGAGTCTTTTGTCCCGTTCCGAGCGATCATACCCAATTACAACAATTCCTCGGAGTGTGCACGTATTATCGACAATTCAGCGTATGTCATTCTAATTGTGGTGTCCAGGTATCACAATAAACAACCCAATCAAGTATTCTGGTATAAATCCACGGCACACCATGCTGGGGCGCCGATCAGCGAGAGCGCGAGATAGAGACTGCGGCCCCCGGGCCCGAGCGTCCACAGCATCTTCACCCCCACCACCGTGCGCCCCATCACAACGCGTCGCGCTCCTTTATTCATAATACCACATCTCTTCTTTATCAAAACAATTTCAGAAACAATAATAATACATGGCCTTGATAGGAATTACCATCAAACAGAAATCAGTCATTTACTCTACAGATAACGATATTGCAACACCATTCAATCCTTGATTCCAAACTCAGTCTCCTCGCCATCTTTACAAACTCTCCACTGTCCTTCAACTCTTTTCAAATGAACTACATTTCTTCTATATTGCTGGCCTGTCTCATCATTCCTAACGTTGACATCGTTTCCTTGTTTGCTTAATACTGTGTGTGTTGCAGGATTAAATTCAGTCGTTAGTTTGTTATCCTTAGTCATATTTTTGATGTAAACCTTTTCTCCGAGTCTAATGTTGCTTTCCTCAGCTCTTCGCTTCCGATCTTCGTACTCTTTCCCTTTATTTTTCATTTCCAAATCCTTATCCCTTACTTCTGAGTCGATTTCTGCATTTTCAACATCGACCACTGATGGAAGTTTGTCTCTGAACTGTCTCCTGTAAAATAACTTCGAAGGTGATTTGCCAGTAGCCGAATGAGGTGTACCATTGTACATCAATAAGCATTTAAGAAGATTATTTTTCCAGTTAGATTTTTGACTTTGACTGATTTTAAGTCTTTTTAGTATATCACGGTTCTGCCTTTCTACTTCTCCGTTTTGCTGCGGCCAATAGGGGAT
>CAKNWW010313465.1:0-11739 GCA_932074435.1 Andricus kollari | reverse complement strand
CACATAACCTCATACAGACATAGGGCTGGTCTGCTTAATGTTGCCAAGAGAAGACAATTTTTTATGGGCAATATGCTATATACTCTTTTTCAGAACAAAGCTCCTGAGTATCTATTTAACCTTTTCCAATTTGTAGACAGAGACCTTCCAGCACAGTATAAGCTTCGTAAAAGACATAAAATCCTTAGGATTCCTTTTCACAGAACATGTCAGCTTCAAAGATCATTTATAGTAAGAGGTGCCCGGTTATGGAATAAAGTTCCATACGATATTAGAAATGCACCTTCCCTGTATCATTTTAAGAATCTCTTTTTCAAATATCTGTACAATACTCCTAATCCAACTCTTGAAATTACTCACTGGTAAACTATCACTTTTAGTTCTTGGATATTTCATTTGTGAATCTCTATCTTCATTAACTTTTGTAAATATTTATTTCTTGTGTACACAGTTTTTCATTCTTCATTTCACCTCAACATGTACAGAGAGCTACTAATTAATTAATACCTCAATCTCAATTACTATGCAATAATCTAATACCTAAAATGATACTTACTCTGAGGTAGACTCTGCTTATTTATTTATTTTAATTAGTTTATAAATTAAATTATAAGATTAATCAAGTATACTGCCGATCAGTGTTTGCACGAATTTGTAATGACCTTGTAATATCCTGTTCCTTAGAGGGCTATTTAGCCCTAGGGACTTTCTTGAATAAATACAAATACAAACTTTCACAGAAATCTATCAAATTAATAAAATTTTGTGAATTCCGTTTCTCTCGTTTTCAACGAACTATTAAAAACGTTGCTAAAAACAAATTTGGGTTTAGAAATAATTCAATGATCATAGACACCCAACATTTAAAAAAATCCATGAAGAATTATATATTTAAGTTTAGATAAAAATGATGAAAAATCTTTTGAAATCTTTAAAAATCGTTATAATTCATTAAAATCTGTTGAACTCTTTCCAATTGAAAAGAAAAAATTAACAATTGACAGGCAATTTAAAATCATTCGTCGGGTAGAATATTTACCTTGTAAATATTTCCGAACAAAAAATTCCAGATTCTAGATTTCAATTTTGAATTGGCTATGATTAAATTGTAATTAACTCTAATTGCTTGATTTATATTTACATGAACTAGTTATTAGAACTTAAGAAAAAAAAATAATAAAAGCATTCATCTGTTATAAATATCTAACAAAAATAATTAAAAGATTTTCTGTTTCAAATATAGTTAAAATAAGAAATTTGATTCAAATTAATTAGAATTCAAATAGAAAAGATTGGAGTTTAGGAAAGAATGAAATTTAAATTTAATAATGGAACAGGAAACACTAATATATTGACTTTGCAGGATGTCAAATATAGAAAAAAAAACTGGTTATTAAAACTTTGCACCGTGGCTAAGTGTACCAAAATTTCAGTACGTGTAGCAATCTTTTTTCGGATTGAATACCGGGTCCTACAATTAGGACTATTTATGTCGAAAAATTGAGACAATCAAAGTCCAACAAGCATATTTTAAAATAATTCAAAGTATGTGGGAATTCCTGGGAAAGATTTTTAATCAGAATTTCATTGGCTACATTTCGGTTTTTATTTCTTTTTCTGAATCGGAGAAGGGACTTTCTTTTATTTCAGAAATTTCGATTAACATTTTAATCAAGTTGAAGCGGGGAAGGTTTTTTATTCTTAATATTTTCCTGAAGATGGAAGAAATGAATCTTTTGCTTTTAACATTCTAATTTAATTAGACGGAAATTTTCTTTTCTACTTGAACATCTTTTTCGTATCATCTTTTCCTTCTATGTCACTGATCTTACCACATAATTCTTCAAAGCTGAAGTGCCACTCTATAAAAGCCAAAATGCAACGTTGAGACTCCTTCACTCATTACAGCGGTTTTCAAATTAATTAAATTTTATTACTAAGCCCACGTTTTTGTTGCTTAATGATTAATTTCTTTTAATTTTAAACCTTTTAGTGGTCATATCGGCTCATATTAAATAAAAAAATATATGCATTTTTCTATTAATTAGTTTACTTTCTTAGGTTAGTAAGTAACTACAAAAAGTATGAAGATTTTGATGATTTTTTTAAAGTTTCAAAGTATATCAGTGACATACATCTGGATCGACTTATCTTCTCCTTAAGGGGATCTATTCAGTATTGGAAACCTGATTAGATGTGGAGGAGAGTCGTTTACCCTTATTATTTTGAAAATCTTCAAGATTGATACATTTTTGCCTAATGCAGCTTCACGGATTCCTTCTGGGGTCATTTCTTCAACCACGCCGCTGTCCATGTTTATTTTTACCCTTTTATGAGTGTATCTTCTAAATATATAAATTACACGAAGAAATCTATTACGCTCTATTATTGCAAAAACGTCACCATTAGATGTTGATAATACAGTTTGTTCTTCAGTTGGTATAGGCAGAAGGACATGCAGTCCTCGTCTCAAGTGAATTGGTTTATCATTAGGAAAAGTGTATCTTCGAATTTCAAATTGCTGTGATGGATTGTTGTTAGGAGTGAGCCGCATAAATCTAAATTCTTCAAGTTTATATCCAAGAATGTATATAGATGAATGCCCGGTACGAGAAGACTTGGACCTTTCACGAAGAGAAGACTCGGCAGGAGGCGAAGACCTGTTCGAAGAACCCGTAGAATGATTTCTTTCAGAAGAACAAGAAATACCAGAAAGAAGACCATCATACTTAGGGTTTGAAGTGTGTAAGCTCAACTCTGTAAAAAGAAACATGATTTTATGTTTTCTTAAGGTAGACAATCGCATGCTCGTAAGGGTGGTCATTATCATTATTATTCTTTTTTGAAAATCGTTTTTGTCTTCCACATTTGAGCCAAATCGGTAATATTTACACATGGCCCAAGGTTCTTGAAGTTTCCCCAAAAACTTATATGAGAGAAACTGCGAAAAAATGCTTAATTTACGTAATTTTTTCAGTTTTCATGGTTTTGAAGAACCTAGATGAAACTCTTCTAGTTTCTTCGGATTTTTCCCTCGCCGATAGGATCGGATATGATCATGTAAGATTCGACAGAATATGATAGAACCGCTTACAACCAAATAGAAATGGATAGGCTAGAATCGGATCGGATAGATTCTGATCAGATGAAATAGAATATGATAAAGTAGATTCGGATAGTATGATATAATTTGTTAAAATCACTGCATTTTCTAAGTAAAAAAAAATAAGTTAAACATTTAAAATACTATTAAATGGACTACGAAACCCTTTTTTGTAGATGCATGTCACCTACATTGACTACTTTTCATTCGAATCGATCTTCAACACAGGGTAATGATCCCTATGTTTCAATTCAAAATTAAAAAAATATCTGATCCAAGTAATCTAAAATTGTTCAATCCAATGATTCATTGTGCGATATTAAAAAAAAAAATTGTTTTAGAAGGGGTCGCTTGATATTTAATCAATATTTTGATTCTACCGGAGGCAAATTTGAAAAGTAATTAACAACCAAATTGAAGTTTCCAATTTCCAAAATAAATTTCAATTTGTTTAATGAAAGAGCAACTGTTGAAAATATCAAATTCTTTTGCCCGAAAGTAGCATAATTTTTTTTTATGTACCAGGTGGTCACTCACAAAATACGTAATACGCTCCGGGGGGAAGGGGTTCTGTCCGAGTATCATATCAGATTTTAAGAACAATGGGAAAAGGACGTCGCAGGGAGGTGGGGCGTTGAAAGTTCCTGAAAAATATTTCTCGTATTTGGTGAATGACCGCCAGCTTAAAACGAGTAAAACTAAAGTAAAGCTAAAAAATAGGAAAATTCAGTTGAGGAGTAATCGAAAAAAGCGAAGTGACATGTGTAGAGAGTTATGTTAGGAAACCGAACGAGAAGGTCGGGAAGGTAGCGTCACCTTGGGGAGAAAAGTGGTAAGTAACAAGTTGGTGTTCGGACTTGACTCGAGTGGTAAGAAGGGAGAAGGAGGAGATGCTGAAAGGACTAAGAGAATTCAGGCAGGATATGGGAGACTAGTGAAAAAGGGAAATTGCGCAGGCGATGGGAGAAAGAGGACTTGATCGGGAAGATCTTGAAGTGATTATGGAGAAGATGAGAGAGGAGATCCAAAAGCTGAAAATGTGCCGTAGGATGGAAATAGAGAAGGGACAGTCATGGGATTTGGAGGTGGAAGCAAACACGTTCTGTGAGGTGGGTTGTCAAACGGGTGAGGAGCAGGGCACATGGAGAGAGTAGCCAAGAAAGCTGAATGAGGCGGTATTGAAAACGGAGAGAGAAGAGAGAGTATGGAGAGGGAGGAATCTCACAGCGCTGGGGGTAAAGACAAAAGAGAGCGAAGTCACAAATGTGGCGGAAACATTAGCAGTGTGGATGCAGAAGATCCCAAGAGTCGAGAAATCATGGAGACTTAAAGCAACAGGCATGAAGGTTTTATTAAGGAGACTAGAAGCGAAGGTGGAGGAAACGTACTGCCGATGGAGCGAGGACATGTGAGCCTTGATGGTGGCAGAAATTGAGAGGAGTGACGGAGAAGAAGAGGTTGGAGAGTGAAAACCGAGAAGAATAATGTGTGTGACGGGGAGCAGAGTGAGGGGGGTAAAATGGGCTAGAGGAGAGAGGTTGGTATGAGAAGTGTGTGAATCAGTGGGGAAATAGAAAGAGAAACTGAAGCTAGAAACGGTAAGGATTGTGAAGAATAGGAGGGTTAGAGTATGAAAATATTAAGTAGGAAATAAGTGGGGAGAGGATCGAAAATACTGTTCGCATATTATTCTTATTCTTAACGAGGATCGGGTTGTCAATTATGAATTATATATCATCGAAGGAGGGGAGATGGTAGTAAGTTGAAGTGAGTAATTTTGTGAAGGCCAAGTAGAGGGATTGAAATAGAGACACTAAGAGAAAGATGTAAAAATGCGGCGAATAATGAACGTAATGGTAAGGGGTAGGAGCTGGGTAAGATGGAGGACAGGTGATGAGTATTGTGAGGGGAGAAGCGGGCGGAGACAGGAGAGTAGTGTTAAATGGTAAGAAGTGGAGAGGTGTCCCGTTCTCGCTTGCGTAGTTTAAAGTAAGGATGAGCTTAGTTTAGGTATGAATGAAGAAATGTGAAAAATTTGTTTCTGTTGATGTAAGGGACAGACTTGGTATGTATAGATTTATGAAGACTCCAATACCCGTATAAGGCAGGAGTATAATAAAGAAAAAATTATAAGAATAAATAAGTAAAAAATGGTTCGACCTGAAAAGGGGAAAATTTTAAAAGTAAACAATTTTTTATTTAAAGGACAAAATAAAAAAAGTAACGAATATTTTTTTTATTTGAAAGGCTAAATATTTTTTAAGTATTGCATTTTTTCACTCGTTTCCTTAGGTTTCAATGAACTATTAAAAAACGTTGCAGAAGAAATGTTTTGGAAATAAATGACATTGTGACTCGGAACAGGGGATTTTCAGAAAGAATTATAATTTAAACTTTGAGCCAGGGAATTTTTATAAAACATTTTTATTTTACTTTGAAGAGCCAATTTTTGACATGGACAAATTGTAATTTGCGCAATGCTTAAGAATTCTATTAAAATCATGGCAATATTTTATTATTATAATCACCAATCGAATTAAGGATGACCGCCAAAGATAACACGAGAGTAGAAACCATCATCATCTTTTCGAATTAGAGATTTAACTGCTTAATTTATTAATGAAGATTTGATCAACAACGTAACCGAAGAATATTCTAGTGCTTAATTAATTATATAAAACACGTAGCCTATATTTGTTATCTCTTGAATTGTAGGCGTTCAGTTGATCCTTATAAGATATTTACATTTCATTATCTACTTTCAAGAAAAAAATGTACATACTAAATTCGTTGAAACTGATATCACAATTTATTTAATCTATTATGGTTTAGCGAAATTTATCGTTTACTTGAAAATTTTATAGTTTCCATATAAAAAAAAAATACTGGAGATCAGGAAATATGTTTCTTTGGTTTATTTTTTTGTGTGCCAAAGATTTGATTAAATGAGATGACTAAATATTATTAAGAGGCAAAATAGTCAAGCATTAACTCAAAGAAAATATTTCTTTGTGATATTTCTTTAATACAAAAAGAGATTCTTTTGATAATATTGTCGAAATTATTAAATCAGAAAAATTATATTATGGAACCTGAGAACATAGTTTTTTTTAATGTTTCTCACACCAAAAAAATACTTTTTTGAAATAAATAAATTTGCATTTCTTTGACGTGAGCATTTTTTCAATTTGACATTTTGGCCTATTTGTTTGAGTTGCAAATTTTTTCAGTGTAAATAATATTTGTTTTTATTGAATCATCATAAAATCCGTTGAATAAACGCTTATATACGAATATATACTCAGAAATAGGCTATAAGTTAGCTATAATTTTTCGCCATGGTTATAATAAAAGGATATGCTGACCATAATAATAATTATTGCATTAAGTTTAGTGAGTGAGACCTCTTGATGAAGGTAAGTATGTCAGCCACGAATCGCTTTATAATTTCCTCAGGACCCATGAAGTGAGCCCCAATGGTTTCTGACTTAGCCTAGATAATGCTGTCGTTAGGTTATACCCCATTTGGTGCATGTGATAGTTCTGGTGGTTGTGTCCTGCAAGCATCCGAACCACTGTCCTTATGCCTTCATTGGGCAAACCTTGGACTTCCGTGGCTCTGTCCATCCTGTACGTATAGCCCAGGATAGCTTTCGCCTGTCGGCAATCTCGGGATTGTTCCCAGTATTCCCGGTGCTTCGTCCGGATCTAGCTTTTTGATCGCCGTCCTGATGTAGCAAGCCGCTAGTCCCAAACCCAGTTTTGCTCCTATGTATTCACTTGCTGTTCCGCATTTTGCCAACTGGTCCCCTTTTTGGTTTGTTCTTGACACCTGTGTGACCAGGGATTCATATAAAAGCCACTTTTTCCTTTTTTGCAAATTTCTTTAATGCGATTTTGCATTCCCAAACCAGCTCTGATGTTATGTATGGTTTTCCAACTGCAGTTTATGTCGCTTGGCTGTCCGAACAGGTTGCAATCTGCCTACCTTCCCGCGATGTCATAGAATCCTGCTTCTGACCCTGCCAACCCTTTGGAGCTGTCCTTGTACCAAATTTCTCCTTGAAGAATTTGGAGCCATTTGCTTTCCACATCATTCTGCTTAAGATGCAGAAGCGGAAAGTCCTGACGAAGCTTAAGCGTTTTATGATTTTATTTTGTGTTATTTCTGGAACGAGCTGTGTGTTCATGTCACTGGGAAGCCTAGTGTGTCTAGTCTCCCAATTCCATCTATTTTCTCTTGCCAGGCAACCCATCGCGTGAGCTGGACTGGAAGTTATCACAACGTAGAGGGGTTCTTTACAGAACATGAATCTTATCGCCGCTTTATGCGGAGCCCTCATTGCTTCCGTCGCACCCCTAAACGTTTGCAATCGTCGCAAGCTGTCTTGCATCTTTTAAAGTTTTACACGTGGCCACCAGACCACGGCCGCGTATAGAATCCTTGGTTTAAGGACAGCGAAGTAAAGCCGTGCAAGCATCAAGGCCCTAGATCCCGCGTCTAGGATTACCCGCAGATATTTAAGCGAGTCTGCGATTGTCAGCTTCCTACCACGAAATACAGGGGGTCAACGTTCGACACTTTGTACTTTCTAGTAAAAATGTCCAGGTTGGTCTGCTCAGATATACCAAAAGCCCTGAGTTGTGGCATTACAGCTTTATGATGCGCAGCGCCGTCCTTGTAAGACTCATTAACGTTTCCAGATGAGCATGCTTTCTATCTAGATTACGCTAGCTGGTACTGCACGCCACACCTTGGTGCCTCTTCGCAGATGAATTCTGGTGGAGTATTGCTGAAGGCATTCCCTATATCCAAGCAGGTGCCCACAGAATACTCTCCCTGTTTCAGCTGATGTTCCAATTTTACCACGACAGCATGGAGCAAAGTTTCTACAAAGCAGCCTGCCTGAAAGACGTACTGTACTGTATCCTGTACTCTGTGCAGTGGGGAGGCTAAAAGCACCCCATTCTTGACATATCTCTCGTCCAGCTTCTCTAGCGTCTTTATTGAAGAAGCAGAAGCTCCTTCAATCTTTCTGTCCATAAATTCTTATGTTTTTATTGTATTCATACTGAACCGTCTCGTAGATGTCCCAGTCTGAAAGCAATTTAGTTCTGTTTGCCCTTTTTGCACAACGCTCTAGTCTTCATACGGAGTTTCTCCAGGTGGGTTTTCCACTACTCTGCTTCTCTCCTAGACTTAATTGTATTGGTTGGGCAATTGTTCTCATATTCTGTAATTAAAGCCCTTCGCTTAGTTTGTCAGGGGTTTCTGATCTTGAAAACCGCCGGTTTCCCTAGGAACTAGCTTCAAAGAGAAATATTTGTGGTCCAAGAGAGACTTCTCATCTGAGACTTTCCAGCCTACTATCCTGATCCTTAGTTCTTCCGAGCACAGAGTCAAATCGAGAACCTCACTCCTGTTTTTTATTTAGAATGTGGAAGTATCACTACGATTTAGAATCTTCAGCTCAGTGCCTGCTAGGTATTCGATTAAATCTCTTCAACTGCCTGTTCTCCCGACATTGCTGACTTAGAGCCTCCATCTCTCTACGAGGTAGGGGCTTCTCGCCATCGCCGTGAAAATAAGCCAAAGCGATATACTCCTGGAGCCTTTCACCGCTTTTGCCCCTGAGTCTTACTAGAATAACGATGAGGTCCCTGGAGCAGAGCTTCGCATGCAAAATCGCACCCATAGCTTCGACGGCTATGCATGCCCTTGGTGCTTTTTCGCGTGAACCCTTATATATGGAGCCACCCCTCCGAAGCCACCAATTGTCTCCCTGTATAACCAGGGTCCTTGGATTAGGACAATTCCTGTCTGCACCACTGACATCTGCCTGGAGAGAACCCTGAGGCGCCTTTGCTATGGTGAAAATTAATCTGCATCATGGAGATTTCTATCTCAGCCAGTGATGGACTAATTCGGGGTATCTGCGGACGCTTCATCTTCCCCGTATCTCGCCCGTAAAATAAGCCCGTTAACTGTTATTATACCGTGGCGACCAGATTGTTATCGTGGATGTTAGAAGTCTCCACCGCTCCTGGTAGGCTGGCCCCTGTAGAGCCTTGGCGATGGGGGCGTCATGATTTTTTTTTTGTTTCTTGTGTGTCAGCCATTCTACTCCCACCAGAAGCTTGGGAAATGAAGAACACCTCCTGCAGAGCTCCGCTTGCAGAGCGCGGGTCTACATAGTATGCGATTCGACCTGATGTCTCAGTTTTTCCATTGAGACATTTGTTGAGACAAAATCTTTTGTGACATCGGCGTGTCCGCCCCGACTGAGGGGGGCGTACCGAGGTGTTCAAGGATTTGTTAACCCTAATACCATTCAGCCCTTGACACGGCGATCACATCATGGCTTGGAACCATAAGAGCAGCTACACCTCGCGATGTTTTCCCTCTGGTTTACCGATTCCAAATATATACTCTGATGAGACCCTTGAGCCCTCCCACCAGCTACAAGGTCCTGTGATCCCTAGGGAGAAATTATTACATTAAACTTGTGAACAAATTCTATATTACATTTTTGTTTTTCAAATAATTAAATTTTTTGTAGCAGTACTTGTATATTTGTAGATTAATGGAATATTTCCTTTATTTTAAGCTGTTACGTTGTTTTTAAAATAATCATCTCTTCATTAAACCAAGGATTTTGTTCTTTAAACGAATTAAGATTTTGTCAACTTTGTAACACGCTTCCTCGTATCAAGGAATCACATATTCCAATTAAGAAAAACTTTTGCTTCACCCGATGGACTTTAATTTGTTTGAAGGAAATATTTTCTTAGTTTAAAATATCATTTCATTATATCAAGTAACTAATTTTTAGTCACAACTCATTTATTATTTTCAATAACTGAGAACCTACCTGTCCTTAGTACGATCATTGGAAGTTTTAAAAACTTATATAAGTTCTTCAAAGTACGGGATTATTTGGTTTGCAAATGATCAGTGAATTAAATAACGGGTATCAGGGCTGTATTGGCATGTCAAGCACTATCACGATTCCCTCTGTCTGATCTCTATTCCAGGAGATATAACACATACTTTTTGAATTCGTTCTACTTGCAAACAATTCGATTTCTGATTTTTTTAAAGTTTTGAAAGTCTTATTGAATATTGCACTCCTTGTACCATTGCCAAAACTCTTTTGAGATCTTGTTTAAGTTACCGTACTAAAAACCGCCCATTATATTAACGTACGACACGACAGTCGTATTATATATTCTCAATAAAATTTCCCCAGTATAAAAAGTCTTTTACTAAAAACTTAAAACCAAAGAGGGCAGCTTTGAGTTCTAGGAAATTAATATTAAGCTTATGTTCAGACACTAACCAGAATCTACTAGCTTTTTGATTATCTCATACAGCTTCCCACCCAGACTCAGAACCATCAGAAAAAATCTCTGGACGAAAGACAAGACCTATAAGAAAATTATTACCAGGTAAGATAGTTGATTATCACCACTATAATTCCAAAAGATCTAACAGTCATGAGAGCATCATAATTTTCACCATTCTGTCAAAAAGCTAGAAATTGTTGTCTTTCTGAATACTTTCTACAGTTTCAGCTGTAATAATTAACTGGGCAAAAAGGTACTCTATAGATCCTACAAATTGTGCTGAAACTCTCATCCCACAATGAAAAGGTTTATTAAAGATTTCCAGTTGTTTCTGAATATGAGATCGCTACTTACGGGAGAGTTCTAATGTTGATTTAGAATTAAAAATCAATTTTAAGAACTTACATCTCTGTTCGAGATTTAATTAACTCTATTTCAAATGTATTACAAACTCTTAGCTTTCGAATAACTCCTTAGTTGTCTTTAAATTCACTTCACAGTCCAAATAGTTTCAACGGAATAGTTCAATTCACATTTCAAAAAATTACTTTTCAGTAAAAGGAACGAATGAGCCACCAGTTGAATTTGACGAAAAATGCGTAATTTTAAGAAAATACTTGAATTTTAAACCAAGGAAAATAATTTTCTACCAAGAAAGAAGAAATCGTAACAAAATATATACATTTTCAACCAAATTATTGAATTTTCATATATAAAAGATAAAATTATCCATTTGCTAGACACCATATAAATATTTCAGATAATATATCAAAATGTTGTGAGAAATCCGTTTTTGTTCTCGATGCACTTGAAGAAAAAAATTGGGACATGTTTTCAGGCCAGAATAAATTCTAATTAATTTCGTATTAAGTATATATTCGTAGGTATAAACTCAAATAGAGTATGAAAAAAAAGAACTTAGGATTCAAAGTGAGTTTCGTTGCACAAATTTTTCTTTATGGAAGCATCAACATGTATTTAAACTTATATTGGCAAATCTAGTAACCACGTGACTAATGAATATTCGAGTGCTTTAATCGATTACATAATTCATATTATATCCTACAGTCGTTATCTCATAGATTATACACAGCAGTCTTATCCTCAGGTATTTACATTTCATTAGAGTTTGTTCAATGGAAAAAAATGTATTTACTCAATTCGTTCAAACTGATAAAAAGATCTGACTAACAAAAGATAAACTTTCACCCAAAAATGGAATGGTTATATTTTCAGTAAAAAAAAATTTAATACAAGA
This sequence comes from Andricus kollari, assembly GCA_932074435.1. Classification (NCBI taxonomy): domain Eukaryota; kingdom Metazoa; phylum Arthropoda; class Insecta; order Hymenoptera; family Cynipidae; genus Andricus; species Andricus kollari. The sequence goes on along the minus strand of CAKNWW010313465.1, from coordinate 31 downwards.
ACAAATGAGTTTTAAACAAAATAATTAAATT
>CAKNWW010313258.1:0-10238 GCA_932074435.1 Andricus kollari | reverse complement strand
AAATTTTCTTTGTTTAAAAACTCAACAAATGTTAAAAATTCCTTTTTTTTTGTTGAAAAATAATTTTTTAAATAAAAATGTTGCTATTTGATTTTTAGTAGAAAGTTAATCTTTTTTAGTTGAAAATTCAATTATTTTATTGAAAATTTGTCTCTTTTGTTAGCAACATAATCTTTTTGGTTGAAGATTTAACTATTTGGTTACTTTTTTTTTAATTGAAGATGCATCATTTTAGTTAAAAGTTCATTTCTTTGTTCAAAATCTCAACAAATGTTGAAAATTCCTTTTTTTTCTTGAAAATTAATTTTTTTATTAAAAATGTGGCTATTTCGTTTTTGGTAGAAAATTAATCTTTTTTAGTTGAAAATTCACTTATTTTGTTGAAAAGTCTTTATTTATTGAAAAAATTTTCTTGGTTGAAAACTCAACTCTTCTGTTGAAAATTCGTATTTTTTGTTTCTTTTATTTAACAGTTCATTATTGAAAATTACAAATTTTTTATGTGGAAATATAAAGTTTGTTCTTCCTCATGAAAGTACAAATGAAGAAAAATATTGGCTAAAACTATAAATATTTTCCATTAGTTAAACTGGGCTAAACAATTTTTATAAACAAATTCACAGTTTGAATATTTTTCAAGCAATATCAATTTTTTTTACGGAATGAACTAAAAATATTTTTTTGATGACTCTTTCCTATGAAAGTTCGCAAATTTACAAGAATTAATAATTATTTAAACAATTTTTATTTCAAAAAAGTATAGTTTACCTATTTCTAAACTAAAAGGCTTAATTTTTGTTTGTAAATTCTTAAAGTATTATAGAAGAGGATCCTCAAAAAAACATTTCTAGTTGATTCCATAAAAAATTTAGCCGATTTTAGAATTTGCTGTTACTTTTAATTCTATAGAAACAAAGTGAAAATACAAATTATGAAAAATCTTATCAACCAGAGTCTAAACAAAATTTATTTCTTTGTAAAGAAGATCCAGATCATAATTATGTTATAAAAATTGTTAATAAAAATTATGTTGGATATTAATAAGATTATTTCTGCTCTATGAATCCATTTGCAATAATTCTGGCCAGCAGTGAGTGCATTTTAGCAATTTTCGTTAAGATAGAAATTCATAAATCTGAAAAAGCAAATTTGCCACTTTGGCTCAAAGAAGTTGCTTTTTTGTCCCAATGAAAATTTTTCCTATGTTTAAAATGATTTTCTTCGCTTTGAACTTACTTTTCATGTAATATATCATGCGCAAGATTTAATTTATTTATTAATAGCAGTAAACCATTTATAATACACCTGTGGCGCTCCTTTAATATTGAAGATATATTACTTTCACAATCGACAACAATGACGCAAATGTTAACCTGTCAATTAGCGATTGGTAAAGGTTACGTTTCTCAAACCCACGAGGACCGCAAGTTTTTTTTTAATTACCTGCAAATATTTTCTTATCAGGATCTATATCCACTGCATCTCGAATTTTGATCGATGGTGCGACCTTTTCACACAAGATTTCTTTTTATTTTGAATACGAATATCGAGTTCCGAAATAAAAAAAAATCTTCTAATTGATCCAATAAAAAAAAAAAAAAAAAAAAAAAAAAAAAAAAAAAAAAAAAAAAAATATTTGAATTGAGACATTTGCAAGTGTGTTGTCCCAATTTTATCGTTAGCTTCTCGCCGCTTTTTAATTTTAAACAATTTCGTAAGTAAATTTCTTGGAAAGTAGTTGCATAATCTCGTTTATTCATGTAAAATGTGATATCTGTGCAGAATTTAAATAGACTTCCGTCATGATTCTGTTTCGTTTTCCTGTCACGCGTGCACACGCTAACACGAAAGTTCCACCCACGTTCCCATGATATTATCTCACGGGCAATTCTGTCAAGGAAAAAATATGTAACAGTACGTCCACTCTTTTTTCTTGTTCACACATCTCACTACACTCCTTTTATCTTCTATATTCTTTTCCACATTTTTTTCCTTTTCTCTGTTTTCTTATTTACTTTCACACCTCTTTCTTCTTCTCTTTATATTCCTTATTCCTTCTGATACTCTTTCTATTTTGCTATCATTTCCATATTTTCGCTTACATCTCCTTTTCCCATTTTCATATTCCTTATCATTTCCTTGAATTTCTCATTCCCTCCCGGATAGCACCAAAGTTTTCCTGAAAATTCCTGGAACATTCGAAATATAAGGTCCGGGGAATTCCGAAAAATTTCCCGGGAAGGTTACCCGAAGTAGGTAAATGTCCGCATATCCAGGAAGATTCCCAAGAAAGGTTCCGGAAATGCTCGTAAGAAATTGAATTAATTGAATTAATGAAATTTATATAATCCGAACAGTTTCCATGAAAATTCCCGGAACGTTCCTTGATTCACTGAAGGATGGAGGAAATAAATTGTTGAAGAACTTATAGGAGATATGATGGTTTACCCTAAACGGAAATACAGCGGGGGGTGAGGAAGCGGAATATACACGCTCAAAGGAAGAAAAAGGAACGGAAATTGCTTATCGGATATTGGAAGACAAGGTAAGAGAGGAAAAGGGGATTATTCAATAGAAGCCCGGATAGCACCAAAATTTCCCTGAATATTCCTGAAACTTTCGAATATAAGGTTCGGGGAATTCCGAAAAATTTCCCAGGAAGATTCCCCGAAATAGGTAAATGTCCGCATATCCAGGAAGATTCCCAAGGAAGGTTCCCGAAATGTTCGCGAAAAATGTTACAAAAGAATGTTCCGGGAAGGTTCACGAAAGTAGAAAAATGTCCGCGTATTCAAGGAACGTGCCCAAGGAAGGTTCCGAGAACGTTCGTAAACCAATTTCGCATTAAAATAATTAATTTTATATAATGCGAAAAATTTTCACGAACATTCCGCGAAGTTTCCTGGCAGTAGGTAATCATGCGTGAATCCAGGAGTGTTCCGGGAATTTTCGTGGTAAATATTCGCATTATATAAATTTCATTAATTTAATTAATTAAATTTCTTACGAGCATTCCCGAAACCTTCCTTGGGAATCTTCTTGGACATGCGGACATTTACCTACTTCGGGGAACCTTCCTGGGAAATTTTTCGGAATTCCCCGAACCTTACGTTGGAATGTTCCAGGAATATTCAGGGAAACTTATGTGCTATCCGGGCTTCTATTGAATGACCCCCTTTTCCCGAAGATAAAAAAAGAGTGTATTCCCTTTAACCCATTGACCCCAAGATTGCAGTTAATTACAGAAAAGTGTAGGTCGGAGGATCTCCGTCAGAGTAGAAGGAGAAGAAGTGTATTTATTACCTTATTCATCTTATTCCCATGATTTTTTCCAAATTTTCCCTGACTTCTTCCTATTTCCTGATGCCACATTTTTGACCTTGTGTCTTACCTTGTCTTCCACTATCAGATAAGCAATTTCCTTTCATTTTTCTTCCTTTGAGCGTGTATATTCCACTTCCTTATCCCCCGCTATTTTTCCGTTTAGGGGATACCATCATATCTCCTGTAAGTTCTTCAACAATTTATTTCCTCCCTCCTTCAGTAGTCTTTTTATTTTCTTCCTCGCTCTCCTCCCCATTCCCTTCCTCCTGTATTACCTCTTCTCGCATTAAAATCTCCTCCCATAGTTAAAAATTTCTGCTGAATTAGTATATTTTCTTCCCCAGCCTGCCACATTCCAGTAGCATATTGAGAAATATAAAAATTCATTTCTCCTCTCTTTTTGTTTCCCACTGTTTCTTGTTTTCATCTCTTCCATTCCTTACTCTCCTAATCCCCGGTCACGTCTCTTTTTAGTAACTCTTCTCTTCCTTCGTCTCAATCTCACCATTGACATTCCATCTGAATTTTTTCCTATTTATGGCACGTTCTTTTTCCCCTCCTTTTCTCTTCCGCTATTATCGTTAGCTTATGCTTATTCCTTTCCTTCAATGTCAAATCCTCTCTTTCTCCGAGCTTTCATGTAACACCTTTTCCATCACTTTTTTTTTGTGATACCTATTCTTTAGTATCACCAGTGCCGTTTGCTCAGATCCCCCTTTTTTCATACACTTCTCACGTCCTCTACTTTCGCATCTATCATTTTTTGCACTCACTCGTTCTTTCAGTTACTTCCCCTCTAATCTTCCGTTATCATAATATTTCTGTGTTCCTCTCTCTGTCTCTCTTTATATTATATTTTTCTCTCTTATTTTCGCAAACTTTTTTTTATCATTCCCACTCTCTCTACGCTCAAACTCCTGGTTGAAGCTTTCTATCTTCCCTATTCTACTTTTCAACTCTTCCTCCTTTTTACTAGGATATTCCTGCTTTTCTTTTTTTTTACTAAATCCAGCATGATTTTTTCCAAATTCCCCCTGACATCTTCCTATTTCCTGATCTCTTTTCTAAGTTCGGCCATTTCCCTGGTAATTTGTTGTTTTATTTCCTCTCCTAGTTCCTCCTTCTTTTTTTCCTTTATACCTATTAATCTTTTTCTGGCATTTCCCCTCCTTCGGTCCGTTCTTTTTTTTCTGGTGTTCTCAACATTTTCGGATTTCTAAGCCTATATCCTACTTCTTGCTTAGCTTTACTGTTTTCTCTCTCTCTCTCTCTCTCTCTCTCTCTCTCTCTCTCTCTCTCTTCAGTATCCATCATCATATTAGTAAATTCCCGGATCGACCCCAAACACTTTGTCCTCAATCACACCTCCCTACCGTTTTTCTATACTTCCTCTCACTCTTTCCTATTCATTTTCATCTAGTCTCATCTCCATCATTACTAAGATCCCTCATGTTTCTAGCGTCTCTTTTTGTTTCTTACTGTTTCACATGTCCCCCCTTTCATTCATTTTTTTCTTAGCTCCCCATCATTTAACATTTTACTAACTCTTCTCTTTCTTCATCCTGATCCCCACATATACCTGATATTAGAATTCCTATACATTTAGGCAACGTTCTTTTTCCCTTATTTACTTCCTCTTCCGCTACTTTCCTTAATTTATACGCCATAGTTCTTCTTCCCCATTTCAAATCATAATCCATGGTGACCCATCGTGAAAGAGGTAAGGGAAGTTGGAGGGGAAGCCAAGGAAGGGAACGAAATAGAAGCTCCTAAAAATATGTTTGAAAAAGGTACAAGAAAAAAGAGGATGGACGATAGAATTAAAGAGATTAGAAAATAAAGAAAAGAGTGGTTCATGGATAGAGATATATGAGATAAGATTGGAGTGTATGAAGAATGGGGAAAAGAGACAGGGAAATTAACTAAAAAAAGAGAGATGAATGAGGAATAAACATATAATAAAAGGTATAAGGTAATAAAACAGTCAGAAGCACCACAATATTTACAAATGGGACGGGGATAGAGAAGATGGACAGTAATAGTAAGGTTTAGATTAGAAAACAAGGTAAGGGAAAAAATGTATTTGAAAAAGTAGAACAGAAAGTGCAGAATCTGTGAATAGGAAGAGGAAACTAGGAGCATGTATGGGAAGAATGTAGAAGAGGAATTGATGATAAAGAAAGCTGACAAGAGAATGTGCGAAAGATCTTAGGAGAATAAGGATTGGGTGAAAAGTGGATAAAAGAATTGCTGGAAGCTAGAGGAATGAGTGAAAAAGAATGAAAATGAATGTAAAAAATGGCAAGTTTGGGGTAAAAGAGAAATAAAAGAAAAATGAAACGGAAGAATTTTTCGCTAGAAAGGGAACGTAATATGACAATGGTACAGTTGATAAGGAAGGTTGAAGCTAGATTAACTAGATATCTACATTTTTTGGTATTTTTCATGTTATGGACAATGGAGGATGATGACGTGCAATAAAGTCCACCCAACAACAAGAACGGATTAAAGGCACAAGCCCACAATTGACTCGAGTGCTCTTGTATGACGAGGCCACATTTTTGACCTTGTGTCTTACATATTTGCTATGTGTGAATCTCCATCGCATGCTATTCACAAATTCCTGCGTGTCGACTTTATGCATGAATGCCAGGGTGGCATACATGGAGACTAGGTTGGTCAAAAAATGCATTGCAAAATTTTTTTTCACCCCAGAGGGCAAGCCCCCTCCCCCAAATTTTCCATTTCCGAAGACAAAAAATCCAAAACTTTTTTTTCGAAATTCGAATATTAACACGTGCCGCCAGGCACTTCAAAATTTCATTTAATTAACATGGGGAAATTTTGGATTTTCGAAAAATTGAACTCATACTTCAGGGGGTGATCGAAACGTGCCAAATTTTTTAGGGATGGAAGAGGAGTAGCTATGAAATAGCTTCGATCATGTATATCATGATCCATGAATTACGATGTAAATTTAACCGTCAGTAGTCCTCGTTCCCTTAAACTCGATGTGATCACTTCGTTAAAAATGGCAGAAACTTTAAGTTTGAGACAAAAACGATTATTGATCGATTGTGAAGAGAAGCAAATTATTGGGAACAAGCTTCCAAGTAATCTTTAAGTGCTGAGAGTTTTGTTCTAAAATACGAGATGCGTAAAACTTAATTTGAGATTGAGTGCTCATTAGGCTTTTGATGAGGTTAAAATTTTCTGGGCAAAAGGGTGCATTCCTACAGAAAATCAGCCAAAATGTGTGAAGAAAGTTGAAAGTTTATATGAGGAATATAGAGATATCCAGAAGAGAGCAGGGAATGATACACCAGGTCAAAAGAAGAAAGAAGAAGATTTTAAAACAAAATTGGACCAGCTTTTTGATATTGCAAAACAAGAAGTACTAGCGGATAAGGGAGTCTCACAGAATACGCTAAAAACTATGGTTGATAACAGAGGCAGGATTTGGTGTACTTTAGTGAAAGTAACGTTAAGAACCTAGGTAGCGCTCAGTACCCGGAAAGAACAAAAGTTTCCATGAACATTTCTGGAACATTCCAATGGAAGATTCGGGAAATTCCAAAACATTTTCGAGGAAGGTTCAACGAAGTAGGTAAATGTCCGCGTATCCAGGAAGGTTTCCAAGAAAGATTGCGGGAACGTTCGTGAAAAATTTTCGCATCATATTAATCAATTTAATGTGATGCAAAAAATTGTCATGGATATTCCGCGAAAAATGATCCAGAAAGGTTCCTGGAATTAGGTAAATTTCCGCGTATCAAGGAAGCTTACAAGAAGGTTCCAGAAATGTTCTAGAAAAATGTTTGCATTATATTAATGAATGAATTTATAGGGGGATGTACTGATTAGACAACTGGTCTCGACACAGGGTAGACTTTTCTGTGTAAATTTTCAAGTGAGTCTTTACTCAGTTTTTTTTCCTACTCTAGTTCAGTGATTCGAACACGCCAATTAATAAAAGCACATGTCTTATCGTCATTGTGTTTCATCACTCTCTTTCTATCCACTAAGCTATTTTGCAGAGCTTTGCGAAATATTCCACGAATGCTTAGAATTTTCGTATTCATTAAAAGGTCGTTTATAATTTTAGGAATAATAGAGCTATTTTAAATATTTTCTCCAGCTGCTTCTAACTTTTGATTCAGAATACTAAGCCGAATCATATATGTTGAAGCTTACATGTGTACCCGTAGTAACTTCTTCAGCAAGAACAAGTTTGTAATCCATAATAGATGTTTAATGGTTACTAATGTCCAATACAATTAGTACATTGATAGCTTTCCATTGATAGATTTCCACCAATTCCTGAAATATAAATGTTGAAAAAAAATTATTCCTCCTTTCATATTTGCTGTCGGTCCCACTTTGCCAGCCAAAGTTTAGTAACTAAAGTTGGAAAATCTTTGGGGATTTCGAATAACCACTATTAGCCCAACATTGGTTAACGACACTGCTAGCCAGAGAAAGGTCGACTGTCGGCCCAACTGCAGCCGAAGATTGGCCCAATTGTCGGTATAATACTGGCAATACCCGACCGATGGTCTGATGAACTCTGGAAATTTGATTTAAAATGACAAAACCAGTATGGTTGCTTCACCTCTGGCCAAAAGTTGGCCCAATTGTCGGTGCAATACTAGATAAAACAAGCAACCCTACTGCACCCAACAATCGGTCCAACTTTTGCCCAAAGCAAGTCTGATGAACTCTAACAAATTGTTTGAAACAGAAAGAAGAATAGTCGGCTCAGCTCTAGCTGAAGGTTGGTCCGATGATTGATGCAATATAGCGGTTTATTGACCAACATTGCAATAAGTAATATATACAAGCAGAATACAAGCAACCCTACTGCTACTCGAATTCTGGCTTTGATGAAGACACAATCGAAACAATGATCAATATTGACAGTCTTCCTCAGTTTAACAAATCTGACCTTGAGATGATGCTAATCTCAATGAAAATTTTGCACAAAGATTTAGCGCATCAAAGGACATACAGGATTCTACGCATGCGAAAGATGCGAAATTAAAGGACAATCAGTAAGCAAATCGAAGAGTAATCCAAGAAGCAAAGTAAGAGTGTACCCAGAAATAAATTGCCGACTGCCTACAAAAAAAATCTTTTGAAAATCAGCGTCAAAATGCACATGATCATCCAGGGGAAATACGCCACTTCTTCGTATTCCCAACTTTGATCCAGTTAGAGGATACCCGTATTGGATAGCATGCATCTTCTTCCTGAAGGTGCAATGAAGTTGATTTTGGATAAATTTGCTCAATGGGAAAAAGGCAATATAAGCTCAGACGAGAGTGTTGAAATCTTTTTTCTGAAAATTTAGACGCACTATCACATTCAGTATCAAGTGAATTCCAAAGGAAATCATTTCCTTGAGAAACATAGTAGCCCCAGTCTTCAGAAGAACATCCGAAATAGAAGCATCAGGTAGTGAATCAATGACATACTATCCTCTGATAAGTAAATTTTTAGGAAGCAAACAAAGCTTAACGAGTTCGACAATTTCGTATTCAACTCTCACAGTAAAGCAGTCACTTGCAGATCAATTTTAAGAACTTTGTTTTTCAAGATTTTTTTTATGTAAAACATTTTTGAATTATCTGAATCAGGGAATTTAATTAAAAAACCGGAATTTTTTATATGGAACAGGAATTTTTAAAAAGTATTATAATTCGGATTTAGAAGAAAGGAATTTTTAAAAATCCCTCTTCCAAGTCAGAATTCGTCACAATTTGAAAGTTCCCTTTTCTAAATTTTAGATGATGAAAGTAGTTTAAGGGACCGTGCACATAATACGTCACACGTTTTTCCTTTGTTTAAATGAAGACGAGAATAAAATTGCCTTAAAACCAAAAGAGATACAACGATACAAACAAAAGAAAAACGTGTGACGTATTATGTGCACGACCCCTAAGCAGTTTTCAGAGTAGAAGTAGTATTTCATAAAAGAAATATTTCTGAATTATAATGGAACATTTTTTCACATTGGTCGTTGCGAATTCATCGTTTTTTAGTTAAAAATTCAACTACTTGCTTAAAATTTAAACTCTTTTGTTAAAAAATAATTAAATTCAGCTATTCCACTTGAAGATTCATCGTTTTAATTGACAATTCATCAGTTTGGTTGAAAATTAATTTCTTTAACTGCAAATTTAACTGTTCCATTTTAAGTTAAAAGTTGATCTTTTCTGGTTCAAAATTTAAACATTTGGATGAAAATTGGCCTTTTTTAATTGAAAATTCAACTATTTCGTTGAAAATTTACGTTTTTTGTTAAAAAATCGATTTTTTTTGTAGAAAATAATCTTAAATTTCTTTTTTGAAAGTTAATCTTCTTGTTTGAAAATTCATCTTCTGGGTTGGAAGTAAAATTATTTGTTTTAAAGTTAAACTCTTTGGTAAAAAATTAATTTTTTTGGTTGAAGATTCATCGTTTTAATTAAAAATTAATTTCTTTGGTTGAAAAATGAGCTGTTTGTTTGAAAACTTGATTTTTCTTTGGATGTTTTTTTATTGAAAATTATTATATTTTTAACTGAAAATGTATATATTATTCCAGTTGAATATTTTATAATTTTAGTTAAAAATTCAGCTGTTTGGTTAAATATTCATTTTTTACTAAAAATTTAATTATTCTAGTTTTTGTTAAAAAGTTATCTTTTTTAGTCGAAAATTTTGTCTTTTTGGTAGAAATTAATTTTTTTAGTTAAAAATTAATCTTTTTGGTCAATAATTCAATTATTTTAGTTATAGATTCATAATTTCAGTTAAAAATTCATCTTTCTGTACTAAAATTCGTCCGTTGCAGTAAATATTTACAATTACATTTGAAAATTCATCACTTTGTTTGAAATTGTAACTATTTTGTTAGAAGGTTAGTTTTTTGT
>CAKNWW010313151.1:0-11766 GCA_932074435.1 Andricus kollari | reverse complement strand
ATTATCGAGATGGGAAGAAGAAAGGAGGGAGTTCTTTAAGGCTAAAGGTATAGAAGACAGGACTGGAGAAAAATATGAGGAAGTGGAAAAAAGGGAGAGTGAAAGACAATTAATAGAAAGATGGGGGATGATTGAGGAATCAAAATATAATAAGTGGTATAAAGTGATAAAAAAGGAAGGATTACCAAAGTATTTAGAAAAGGGATGGGGAGAGAAAAGATGGACCAGAATAGCAAGGTTTAGATTGGGAAACGAGGTGAGGGCAGGTATGTATTGGGAAAAGAAAGAGAACAGGAAGTGCAGAATCTGTGAATGGGAAGAGGAAACATAGGAGCATGTATGGGAAGGATGTCGGAGAGGAATGGAAGATAAAGGAAGCTGGCAAGAGAATGTGGTAAAGATTCTAGGAGAGGATGGTTTGGAAGAAGAGTGGATGAAGGAGTTGGAGGGGGCTAGGGGAGCGAATGAGAAAGAATGGATGCAGAAAAAATGGTAAAATAGAGGTACAAGAGAAGTGAAAGAAAAAGGAAACGGAATTTACTTAAATTAGAAGCGTAAAGATTTGTAAGTAAGGGTTATGTAATAGCTTAAGTAGATTAAGATGCGTTTGCGTTTGCGTTATCGCTCTCTCTCTCTCTCTCGCTTGCACACTCGATTTCGATCAATCGCTCACTCGTTCGCTAACACGTACCAAATTGCGCTTGCGTCAAGAAATAGAAATAAGGATCTAGATATAAGACGTTTTGTAAATAGATGTAAATAAATGTAAATAGTAAGGATACGTTTTTATAAAATATGTAGATGGAAGGATTGGAAGAGATGGAAGTCATGTAAACCCTCAGGGGACACATTATGAATAAAGAAGAGTACTACGAATAGCCGTACATAAAATTTTCAAATCTTAAGAAAATGATCTCAAAAATTTCGAAAATACTATAATTTTTTGAATGTTTATCCAAAATGGCTGGCTAACGTAAAAACTACTTTTTCTGACTCAGGGGACCTCAAAATGCCGACATTTGAAGAAATCCGCAAAAGTCGTTCTTCACATAAAACCAATACTTTCTCATTGATATGAATGTAAAAAAAGGACATTCCTGCACTGAATTTGCGAAAACGCCTATTTTTTTATCCTTTGAAAATCCGGTGTAGGTATTTGATTTTTTTGCGGTTAGCTTGTCCAAATGGAAACTCGGGATTCGTGTAAAAATTACGTTAAGTGTACGAAAAGTGTTAACACTGGAATAAGCTATTAATACTTATTATTTTATATAATTGCTTAACATACATGGGTATTAGAAGTCATTTCTCATTAAAAAATTGGTTAAATGGTCTCGCTGGGTACGAGATTCAACCGATGCTAATTTAATGGACCAATCAAAACACAACTTTCGCAATCCAAAACTTTTAGTGACCAAGAAGCGATAAAAAAAAAGATCGGTATCGAACATCGAAGAAAAAACATCGATGTCAAAAACATCAACATCGAAAGCGAAACATCGATGTTTCGATGTTTTTCGATGTCCCATCACTAATCGATAGTCGGCACCGAACACTATAAGTGAAAATCATGTTTGGCGTTTGACTCCTCACTACTGCGTATCCTAGATCGTTCTTGGAATTTTGTTTCGCCAGGCAGACGAGTAGCGTTAATTAGCTTGAGGTAATAAATGCTTTAGGAAGGATTGGGCTATCAAGGACGAATTTAAAATGAATTCCTATAATAGGAATTTCCATTAACTTCAGTTATGAACTTTTAAACGCTCATCCACACTTGTGACATGTCATAATTTCGATCGATTAGAGCTGAGTTGGAGAAAACTTTCTTTGATTCTTTTTCAACCCGCCTTCGTACGGAAGCTCAAGAATGCCAACACAGCCGCTCTAATTTGATTTTAATTATAGTGGCATTAATGAGTTTTGAGTAACCATTTTGAACATTAATTGGTGGTGCGCTTAATGATCCTAAACAATCTCTCTTTAGATTTTCAACCCGTTTTCATACGGGAGCTCATCCAATGAGATCGAGGAAAATTGAGCACGTGGTAACCACGTCTGAATGATCAATATTCTCTACAGAAAAATTCACAGAAATCCTAGAAATTAGCAAAATTCACAATATGGATTTATGAATTTTTCAAACTCTAGAAGCAAGAGCATTAAAAGGTAGAGTATTGTCCCCTTTGGTAAGTAACAGGCACGTAACAAAAAGGCCTAAAAGAAAAAAATATTTCTAATGAATTTAAAATTGTTAGGAAAATAAGACGAAATTTTGTAATATCAAATATTGCATCACGATTTGCAAAAAATGGAGTCTTATTTGTAGATTTACCGAATAAATGAAGTCACAGTCCTTCCCAGGGAAAGGGAAAACACAAAAGCAATTAGCTCGCGCTCACGCACGCGAAACGCAATCATTGAAAGGCCTAACGGATCAAAGGAAAGAGACGATAGGATATGGGCCTGCAAATCCGTATATAATTTATGAGAGTCTAAAGAAAAAAAATACAATCATGAAAACGCTTCAAGTAAGAGCAACTTTTGACCCTGAATATGAGGACAATTATATTTGTAAAGAATTTTTGGTAGAGAATTATTTCAAATTCCAGGGGCTATGAGTAGAGAAAAGTGAAGTTCAACTTAACATTAACTGGGAACCACAAGTCACGGATAAAGTTTCTTTTTGTACGAGGATTGCCTTTTATATTTTGAGCCTTAGCAATACTAGTGTTTACAGGTGCCATCTGACGATTCCAATTGAAAGTTTGACCTTTTTAATCATTACCTTCTTCAGAACGTTTTGTCACTTGAGCATAACCTGTATTGTTTTCAGTTACTTGAATATATTGTCTCAGCGAAAAAATGGAATTGAATCGTGAACATTTTCGTGTGATGATTTTTTACGATTTTCGACGTGGATTATCAAGACAAGAGTGCATCGATCAACTCACTTCGACTTTTGGCAATGAAGCTCCATCCTTGGCCACTGTGAAACGCTGGTACAACGAATTTAATCGTGGCCACAGTTGGCTCAGTGACGAAAGTCGTGAAGGTCGCCCAAAATCAGTCGTTATCCCATAAAAAATTGACGCTGTGCGTGAACTAATAATGCAAGATCGTCATGTGACTTATCGTGAGATTAAGGCATCTTTGGGCATTAGTGGGACCAGCGCGCAAGCAATTTTACATCAACATTTGGCTGTCGAACAAATTGATTGCCGTTGGATCCCACATATCTTGACAATCGCTCAAAAAAAGGCTCGTGTGGATTGGTCAAAACAAGTGCTGAAAAAATTCGATCGCGGTGATTCAAAGCATGTCTATGACATCGTAACAGGTGACGAAACATGGATTTATGCTTATGAGCCTGAAACTAAACAGCAGTCGACTGTGTGAATCTTCCAAGATGAGCCAAATCCGACAAAAGTTGTTCGCGCACGAAGCACTTCGAAGCAAATGGTTGCCTGTTTTTTTGGAAAAACCGGCTACGTAGGAACTGTGCCGTTGGAGCAACGTCGGACGTTCAATTCGGAATGGTATACAACCATTTGTTTACCGGAGATCTTTGAAAAAATGAGGGAAATCAGCCGCCGAAGACGAATCATCCTCCAGCACGACAATGCGAGCTCTCACACATCCGCTGCAACAAGGGACTTTTTGAGGGCTGAAAAGATCGAATTGATGGGTCATCCAGCCTACTGCCCTGACTTAGCACCTAATGGCTTTTTTTTATTCCCATACATAAAAAATAAATTACGAGGTCAACGTTTTTCGACGCCTGAAGAAGCAGTTGATGCATTCAAAATGCATGTTTCGGAGGTGCCTCAATCGAAGTGGAAAAAATATTTCGAAAATTGGTTCAAGCGCATGCAAAAGTGTGTTGAGTTTTAGGGAGAATACTTTGAAAAACAATAAAGCCATTTTCGATGATCAATTATTGTCTTCTCATTATTAGGCTCAAAATATAAAAGGCAACCCTCGTATAATTGTTAATAATAGATTAATTCGTTTCAGGTTTATCGTCCTCCTAAGATTGGTACTGACGTGTATACTCGGGACCAATTTCTTGAACAGGACGCAGTAAATTGTAAAATAATCCGCTTTCTCGTGAATTAATTTCAGGAGAAGAAATTTTGATATAATTTAATCTAGAAACTAAAATCATTAATAATTCAAAGGTAGTTGTCCTTATAAATTCAGGTGGTAAAAACAATAAAATGCATGCTCTACAAAAGAAAAATGTTACAATGCCCATACAGTAATTAATGTAATTCGATTATTAAAATCCATAATCATATAGCAAGGAATATAATCTAAAAATTTTAGCATCCAATACCATACAGTATTTTCACTATCAACATATTTTTTGTTTATTCTTGGACCACGACAGTTAATACTTATGTGACCTTGCTTGTAACACCTTTTGCACGAATTTGTCCATTTGTACAAATTTGTTTGAGTTTCACGCGAGGTTGATGTACAATAAATTTTTGCTTGTTCCGTCAGAGTATCGTGTATTGCTTTTTCCCGAAAAGATACCATCTTTTTGCAAATTTTCTAAAAGTATCTTGGCTATCATTTTCTTTGTTTTAAAAAAATTCTTCCATGTAGTACAAACATTTAGAAACTTTTCAACACAGATGCAACATAATTGCAATAATATTATCAGTACAATATAGAAATCAGTACAATAGAAATAAATATATATATAGGGTAAGTGGAGGAGAGATGGAACACTCGTTACCATTTCAAGACCACTTTACCGACCGAGCTAGTTTTCACTGTGCTAATAGTTCTTCACACTAACACAAAAAATCCGAGAGCTGGTCTTATTGTTGTGATTTCGCGCAAAGTTACATCACACTCATTCTGCGCGTCATGAAAAAAAGCGGTGGAAATTTTGCGTGTGTCTTTTCTCATTAATAATTGCTTTTACAAACGTTATTTCTTTGAAAATCACTCGGGTGCATCGAAGCATCAGCTTATGTTAGTAAGGACATTTAATGTAAGCCTACATATTTTGATTACAATTTTTTTATCATTTACATTACTTTTTTTGGCGATTGGAGGAGAGATGGACACGTTTTTTGGAGGAAAGATGGACCACTAATTTTTTTAAATTTTGACTGTGTTAATTTGTATGCCAGGGTTAAAAATCGATTACTATCTATAGTTATCGAAATGCATCTCGGGAAAAATCAAGGAACATGTCGCCTCATCGAGAGAAATCAAGAAACATGTCGTCTGACTCAAGAGCCGAATCTCCAACATCAGTCCTGAGTAAAATTAATTCAATTGCACGACTTTCAGAACTAAAAACGACATAACGTCGTTCTAGTGGAGAAGCACAACTTCTCACTTCGCAACAAAATCGTAAGCGGCTCCGGGCAAAAACAGGCAATAAGAAGAGATTTCTTCAGACGAACTCAGTCGCGAAAACCAAAAAATTCCACTCGACCTACTAGGCGCCAAGTTTTTTTTAACTAAAAATCATTTTCATTTCGAAAAAAAATTTTTAATTCCATTGTATGACTTTCAAATATAATAATAAAGCATTATTATATAACACCTTAATTATTAGCTACGGTTATTACACATTATTCAACCTGGTCCATCTCTCCTCCAGTGTCCCATCTCACCTCCAATTTTTTTTTCTTTTCCAAAGTTGACGCACGATTTCGATCCATGTTCTTTGAATCAAAACAACGCAGAATTATAATGGAAAGGGTAGAAATTAAAACGTACACGGGCCAGAATATTTTTGTTTTTGAATATTCATAGTTTTCTAGAAGGAAAGGTGAAAGGTGGGCCATCTCTCGTCCACTTACCCTATATACATACATACATATATATGTGACCGTCCGTGAAGAAAGGGACCTCCCGAGTCGAAATTTTAGGCCTGCTTTGGCCCTCAAATTGTAGCACTTAAGCAGGGCTAAGGAGGTCCAAGGAAGACCTCACTCTCCATACAATTCAAGCCCTCCCGTGGCCTTCACTGGTCCTGCTTATTTCCATTTCCAGCACTTGTAGGACCTGAGAAGGCCTTGTGATGTAGGGCCAGTGTTGCCGATGACCGGGAAATTTCCGGTTACCCGGTAATTTCGATACTGTCGGGAATATTTCGGGAAATCGACAAATTCCGGAACGAATCGGAACAATCCATTTAACTTATGTTTATCAAGTTCAACTGAATGTTTTAGAAAATGTTTTTTTAAAAAGTAATCATCAATCACAATGAGAATTTTTCATTTGTCAGTTTCGTTTAGTTTTGCTTGAGGCTAATTTTGGCATGTAGAATGTCACTGTCCAGCCCTGTCTGGACAGAGGTGCTCTGCGTATCCAGCGATGGGTAGTGACATTCTACATGCCAAAGTTGGGATCACTGGTTGATACTTGAGTACCGGCTTGTATATAAATTGGACTTAATGCCTTCTCTTGCGGGGTTAGATTCGATTCGACAGATGAAACTTGTAACGTAATCTTGAAAACTTTTAGGAGATGCAATTTTAAGAACGATAGAACCACGATTTCTTGAGGATGACAATAATGAAATATGAAAATTATTTAAATTTGAGATTATACGAGAATTTTTCGCACCTACAATTTTCTTTTGTTTTTAGTTGGTTACTTCCTTTTATTCAAATGTATGACAAATTAATGAATTATATGCAATTGCGATGCAACAAAATATGAAGAAATGCATATTGTTGTCATCTGTCAGAGTAAAATACTATTTTATGTACAGGAAATCTGCTTGATATAATATTATTTTTGATAAAATGACTAACAATGAAAGCTTTAAAATAATCGAAAAAAGATCCCCGAACGAAGTATTATGAATCTTAAATTAATCGCTCTAAATTGGGTATTGAAATTAAGACACTATGTAATTCTTCAAATTTGTATATGATCATGATTGCATGTAAATGATTAATTTATCAATTCTGCCATAAATCCGAATAATTAGAAATTATGTTTATCTCATTATGGAAGTTTTGGGTGATACAAAAATACAGTTTAATACCAAATTTAGTGTTCCTTCGAATTTTTTTACATTTTGCAAAAATTTCTAAGTTATTTAAGTTGCACACAATAGTACTTAAGTCTTAAAGATTGCGATATATCTTCATATCTCTCCAGACAAAGTTATCAAATCTTAAATTATTCTCTTGAGATTTGATATTGCATTGTGTTTTTTATTATTCGAAACATAAATTCTAAGCATTTTTTAAGATATGAAATTTCTGTATGAGAAAAAATTGAGGATTATTTTTGCATCGAAATACTTTCAATTCAGTTGATGTAGGAAGAAGATAAAGAGCAGCAGGCAAATGAATATTCCTCTACTGATGATGGCGAATTACACGAAGGTGGAGAAAGTATCCTGTCGAAATCCACAGATTCATCAGCATCATCGGCATCTGATGAATTATCAATCCAGGATATTATTCCGAATGAAAAGCTTAATCCGAAAAAAAGATCTGCAGAAAGCTCAACTGTTCAAGAGTCAGGCCAAGCAACCAGGACTTCTCCAGACAGGAAGAAGTTAAAAAAAACTCTCCTGCTAAAGCGAACTCTGCAGTCACGAAGAGAATAAGTTTTCAAACTAAAAAGAAAAAGAAAGGTAAGCAAGTCTTCTCTTATAGTTGGCTAAACATTAATGATTTTCAAGGCTGGTTGCAAAAATATCATTCCAAACAAAAAAATGCAGATGAGATGGCCTATTGCAAGGTTTGTGATAAGAAACTTATCGCGCACAAAAGTGCCCTTAATCGGCACTTAAAATCTCTAAAACATCGTGAAAGATGGATTGAACCAGCTTCCAATCAAGAAGTGACTGAAGCTCCCGTGATAAAGTTAGAAAAATCCGTTAGAAGAGCGGAGATTAAATTAACAGGTCTTCTGGCCACGAACAACTTAGCCTTTCGCCTAATAGACGTGTTGAGTCCTTTATGCCAAGACATATTTCCAGACTCCCAAATTGCCAAGCAGTTATCAGTGCAAAGGACGAAATTCACTGCTTTGATAAAAAATGCGCTCGGAGAGTATTTTAAAAATGAACTCTTTGATACGCTTAAAATACCCGGATGCTTCTTTTCATTGATTATGGATGAACTTACAGATGTAAGTGTTACGAAGCAATGTGGATTCGCTGTCATTTACTATAATGATGAGCAGTGTAAAGTAAAAACAAGATTTTTTGGTATGGTAGCAATGACATATTCGAAAGCTTAAGACTTGTGTGATTGCTTGAAGTTGGTATTAAATCAAAGAAATATATCCCTTAACAACTTGGTTGGGTTTTCGTCTGATACGACGAATGTAATGTTTGGAGCCAATCATTCAGTAGTCTCATTGATGTTAGAATGCTTGCCAAATGCAGTGTGCATTAAGGGTGAATGCCATTCTTCGAATCTTGCGGTCTGTGCAGCTTGTTTGAAATTACCAAGATCAGTTGAGGATTTGGTGCGAAACATCAGGGAAATTTCAGGAATTTTTTGAGACTGGGATTTATAGAATTCTCGCAGTAAGCACTACACGCTGGCTCTCCCTGAAAGATTGCGTGGATATGATTCTAAAGAAGTTTCAAGCCTTACTTGCTTATTTTGCTTCATGAGTTCTACGAGATCCATCGAAAACGACTGACGAAATTGTGAATGTAATGTCAAACAGATTAACAATTATTTACTTAGAATTTATGTCCTACGCTTTGGGACTCATGACTGATTTTAATCTGATTTTCCAGTCAGAAACTCCACTCTTACATAGATTGCAACCAGAAGTCACAAAACTTGTCCGAACTGATTGCACCAACTACCTCGAAGTGAACTATGTAAAGTCTGCGTCTGATGTTTTAAAACTTGATCATCAAAACGAATTCATGTTCATCCAACAGAAAATGTGTATCTAGGTGTTCTTGCAGCTGAAAGTCTTGCTGAAATAACAAAAGATGGCAAAGTTCCTGAGAAAGACTTGGATTTCTTCTAAAATAGCATCCGTCAGTTTTATATAACACTCGTGTCTGAACTAAAAGAGCGTTTCAACTTTTCAGACCCAGTGTTCGAAGTAATGAAGGTAGTAGATACTGAATTTGCTCAATCGTTCAGAGTTAAATCATTAAAATCAGTATTATCGAGATTTCCAATTTTTAAATATTTTGTCGATGCACAAAAGTTGGACGACAAACGGCGAATCTATGGAGTTAATCATGCAGATTATAAATTGGATTCGACACTTCCTGCAGAAGAATACTGGGGTAAGGTTTTCCAGGTCAAGAACGCAGCTGGTGAACCAATTTTTAAAAATGTACAAAAGGCTATATCTCTTTTGTTGATTCTGCCCTTTTTAAATGTAAAGGTGGAACGCACTTTCAGTCAGGTGAATTTAAATAAATCCCCACATCGAAACAGAATGGAAAATGACGTACTTGTCGCTATCTTGGCAACAATAGAGGGAATTGAAGAAAGTGAGGGAATTTAAAAATTCAATCCGCCTACCACGATTCTACAATCTAAAATTTAAAATTATGGCCGTTAGTTAAGGAACTTTAGGCAGATTTTACATAGTAAATTAATGAAAATTATATATAAAAATGGGTAAAAACTATGTTTTCAAATATGCTTATTTTACATGGTAATAGAATCAAAATTATTCAATAAAAAATGTTTAAAACTATACTGTTCGATCATTTCAACTGATTTTACAATAATAAGCAAGATTCATTCAGTCAAAAATATTATAAACTGTGTTGCTTTGTACTTTAAGTTCCGGGAGATTTTCAAATTTGACCGGGTAAAATTCGTTCCGCCGCTAGAGTGCGCCGGAACATTGTGTGGCCCCACTGCGGCAGCACTGTTTAGGGCTTGCTGGGCCAAATTAGACCTATTCTCAATGCATCCTTTTCTACTGCGCATTTGCCTCGCGCAAGCCGTTTTCGCGCGCCTATGGAGGCAGGTGTTGTAGAATCGTCGGCGGCTTTCCATTACAGCAGCTCGAAACAGATAATGAATTTGCGAAAAAAATTGTTCTATATATTATCACTGCACTTAATTTATTTTTGGAAATTACATAATTGCTCGCACGGTCAATTACAAATCTAATCGCACGCTCAGACGCTTTGAAAGATCACACCCGCTGGGGATTCGAACCCTACCTAAACTACATAAGCCTGAGTCTAAGCCTAAATCTACCGTACGCCCTAACCAATTGAGCCATCGAAGCGCTTGGATCTTGTTGACAAAATCTCAGCCAAGCTATTTCGTTGAAAATTCAGGGCTAACTTAGAAATATATTTTTATTTTTTTGTTTTACACATTTAATGAGTAGGTGGATTTAAAACTGTCTAATTCAAATATTAAAATTAAAATGTTATTAATTTTAATTATAATATTGTAATGTTTAATTAAATTATTCAACTAATTTGTGATTTCTGCTCGACATTTAAAGTATTTATTACTTTCAGATTTATTATAACTAAAAAATATTAAGATTTTAATAAGATTTTCCAGCATAAAGAAATCTAATTCTAGTTTTAGTGATATTATTTCGTAAAAGTCTGGAAGTAAAAACAAAAGCAGCTACTACAAATAATTTATTTCAAATTTCAAGTTAAAAGAATTCTTCCAGATAATTCTACAGAAAATTCTTGGTCGTTCTGTTGTTCTTTAACATGTTCTGTTTTTAAATAAAAAACGCAATATGTCATGAAGTTTAAAAAAATTTTAATTGTTTTTTCATAATCACTTACAGAATTGAGATAGGTCAAAATGTAAATTAAGATATATGCTAATTCAATTGATAGTTTACAAGAAAAACAGTCAAATAACATTTTTAAAACCCACCGTTTTTACACGAAATTGTTCAACCTTTGACAATTTCTTTTTTTTTAATTAGTACTCACTGAGACAAAGATTATAAATTTAAAAAATATTTTGATTAGTCGTTAATGTTTACAAAAATTCGAAATAAATTCAAACTTTTCTAGTCTATGCATACAAAGGTGTACAATTTACGGGACTTATGGCGGGCATTGTTAACTATCTATACAAAAAATTAAAGAAAATAAAAAGTGAATTTTTCAGAAATTCAGTTTGAAAGTTTGTTTTTGATAAGTCTAAGAAGTTTTAAGTCATTTTTTCCGTAAATATTCCTGCAAAACTGCGTCTTATTAGGAATGATTAAAAAATTCACCTTAATATCACTAAAATCACAAAAGTTATGAAAGTTCAAGAAAAAAGAACTAAAATTTTCAAATTTGAATATCTCATAAATTTTTTTAATTTTTCAAAAATTGTTTGAGGGTTTTTCTGCCAACAACCAAAAGAACGGATACTGAAATTTACATTAAAATTACTAACAACAGCTCATTTTACTGTTTTCTAGTAAAATATCAAAGGAATCAACATATACCTGATTTCAAATTTGGGCGTATAACAATTCCCTCAGTAATTACGAAAAATTAATGAAATGTTTATTATAAATTTAAGAGCCATTGTGTTTATCATTTGAAAATAGAAACTATTGAATAAAAACAAAGGGCCAAGAATTTTCTAGGTGCACCCGACATATTTGAAATCAAGAAAACATTCTGCACAAGGATTAAATAAGTTTTCGTCAGAACTAGGTCACTAGTACCATAATAATCTCAAATGTAATACAGCACTCTTCATACAATTTATTTCTCCATTTTTATCCGTGTTGTGTTGCTTCATTAAACTCAATTCATCCACGAACAAATGATCATTTATAGATTGAATCTATAAATGA
>CAKNWW010312982.1:0-20623 GCA_932074435.1 Andricus kollari | reverse complement strand
CTGTTCTGTGACACGCTTCAATGGTTAATTTTACATAATTTAATATAACATAACCACAAAATCGGTATGAAGAATATATTTAAACACCGAAAATTCAGCAGATGCCAGGTTGGTTTCTTCAAGAAATTTGGCGAAATCGAGACCACCCGTATGAAAAAATGTAATTATTTTAAAAAGAAAACCTTTACGAGTTACATGAAGTAACTAGAATTTTCGAACACATCAATGATAATTTTCCAACATGTGAAGTTTTCCGCGAACTTGAATAAAAAGGTTTATTCAGAAAAAGTTGTCTGAATTGTAGCTTAATTGCAGGAAAATTAAAATTTGTGAAAAGTCATGCACCTCGTATTTCAGGTGAGGATCATTATCCTTAAGATTTATAATAATTAAAGCTTCTGTGCTGCGAAAGCCATTTATTTCTTCGATTCGCTATAGTATCGTTTTTTAATGCAAAATATGAGTTTTCATCCAAATTCGAATCATAAGGTCAATTATAATTTACAGCCACACATTATCACTGCAATTACATCAATTAACTCAAAAAAAACTCACATACTAAATATTGCATAAATAGATCAATGTAATAATGGAAATGTTACAAAAATGTATTAGGAAAGAAGTAGCTTTCCCTTATTCGAGGTGAAACATTAATTCTTGCAGGCGAAATATGAATGGAGGGTATGGAGTACTGTTGGAAAGTATGTGGAATTCCATAACCTGAAACGCTCAATACTACTAACAGACATTTTTTCACACCATCTTGTTTCCGTCCATTTCTGGAAAAAACGAAAATCCATGCAGTGAAAAATTTTACTCCTTACGTGCCGTAGGTTTACGCCTTGGGTTTTGTTATTTTACGTCATATTTAAGGCCATTTTGCACAATTTCTGGTGGTGGCAGAGGTTTTACATGGTTCCTATTACAAATTCTTATTTGAACATAATGATCCATGCGATGCATTAAACAAACAGGACTATCTTCGTCTATTATAGCAATGACTTTACCGCTTTCTGTTTCTACTACCAGAATGGATCCGGTTTCTCGGGTTATATCAGGCCGAATGTCGTTATTCGATCCCGCCATGTAAAAAATACCATATACAAAAGGAAGATTCCTACGGCCACTTCTAACAACGGGTAAACTTCTTCTAGATGTTTGTGAACTTAACTCTGTTAAAAGATATAGAAGTGAATCAGTTTTAGTACTTAAGATACTGAATATGAAAATCTCGTTTTTCTTTTCCAGAAATGTTTTCGAGAAATTCATTGTTGAAGATTTAATAATAATTTTTATAAAGAAGGACTTGTAAAAAATGTTATTGATATTGAAAGAGTTACAAGTTGCCGAAAACAGATAGACATTTAATTTTTGTAGAGAAAGGACGGAAATTTCATATTTAATGGTGAAGGGTCTTAAAGTAAATATCCTAACATTAAGTATTAGACAAAAAAATAAATATTTTGACTCATTTGTGAAGATCACTTAATTCCTGGTCAATTGACGGTTTTCTTCTAGTTTACAAAAATTTGTGCAGGATTCTTATCAAAATTATACAAAGAAAACAAATGTAAGCACAACTATTCGGAATTCCAAGCATCTAAACGAGATGGAAATTTACAATGAAATTTGCGCTATTCTACTGCGCCACTAATATTTCCAATACTGGCATTACTTAATATGTAACTTGACTGAAAATCGGTTCAGTGCTGGCCCATTTCCAGTGATACTGGCCTGGTACCAAGCCTTTAATGAAACAGTACTGGCCCAGAACCACTTCTAATATTGGTGTTGTACTGAGCCGGTATTATGTCAAGTCTTACCCGAGTTGCCTTTCGTGAAAATGCCAGTATTGGCGCGGAAATGAAATTTTCACCTCAGTTCTCCTAGCACTAATACTAAATACATAATTTTCAATTTCAAGTCTTTAAAATGATGAAATATATATTCTCAACTTTAAGCTTATTTCAAATCTGAATAATTTAAAAATTGAGTATACGAAAATTAATCTATTTAAGAATTACATATTCAACTTTAACCGTCTCCATACATTTTTACAGCTTTATATTTGAAGGGCTGCAGTACAGAACTAGGTGACCAACATTTTACCAAAAAGGGGCTTTTTACAATAAAAAAATCTTTAAAAATCTGATACACAGTTTTGTATAAGGATTTGTTCGAAATCCCATTTTTAATATGGTAAAATAAAAATATTGGTGATTCAAAACCAGATAGCTGACTCTGTACTGGTCTCCCATCTTCATTTTTTTTTTAATTTCTTAACTTCTTACCTTTTTTCAAACCTTTTCTGACCATATTTCTCTTCCTTAAAGTTTTTCAAAACAATAAAATAATAAAACGCTTCTTTTTTCAAAGAAAAAGCTCTTAAATAAAACTATTTTCCACTTTTTTCAGCACCAAAGTTACTGGAAAAGTAACAATAAAATTCCAACCTAAAACCTCATACGGTTTTTTTTTATGCAAAATTTTGTATTCATATTCAGCTTCCCCATATCTCGGGAGCAAGTTTTTATTACTTTTTGAAATTGAAGAAAAGATTTTTAATCGCTATCCAAGGACGATTTTCAAAACACATGAAATTTGAACATCCAAATTCTTGAATAATTTACACATAATTGGTTAACTTTTTCTAATCAAACTCATCTTCTCTCAATTTAGCAGCTCAACATCTCAGAAGTCTGCTGTCACTATGAGATTGTAAACTTCCACATTCTGTTTCTCGTAATCAAGTTTTGTTTTATCTTTAAATAGTGATTTCTATTTTACAGAATGTTATTTCGCTCTCCTGAAAACTTCAGATTTTGTTGGTTATCTAGTTCTGTACCGCAACCCTTCATTTACTGATCCGTAGGAGATAACTGAAACCTGCAGAATTGTTCAATCTTGAAGTCTTCCACTATACAATTTTCAATAAAAAAATATTATTATTCATGCTTTGAGAACTTACAATATCACGTTTGATAAATTGGAAATTGCTGAATTTCAAACATCTAAATTTGAAATTGTTTGATTACTAATGCAGTTTAAATTGCTCAATTTTAAAGGGTGAAAACCACTTGAAATTTCAGGGCTTTGAGAGATAAAATTAGGAAAAATTGATATTCGACTATTATTTTATCCTTATAAAATATCCAATAGAGTATGCGAAGAGTTTATCCCATTGTGATACTTTTTCTTTAGTTTCAATTAATACAGAATTAAATAGGTTACTACTTTTGACGGGTTTTTAACGGTTCAAAGGCCAAGCCAAAAACATTCTTTACATGCAAAAAGATAATGTTACACTTCTCCAAGTTAAAAATAATTCTTTCCGAAGCTGATATTTATGTTCACATTTTTTATAATTGACAAAGCTATACAAATTCGCCATATTTATCATTTTCAAAATTTAGAAACTTTCAATGCCCGTGCGCTTACGAGACCAAAGATGACATCCAGGAAATTTGTTGCATTTAAACACTTTTTTTACACTTTCCAAAAAAATATTGGCACCCGATCCTAAAACTTTGTTTAGGTTTCAAAATATACAAGCCAAGTTTCTTTTAAACGTGTGTAAAATCTTTATTTCATGTTAACATTTGTGAACATCATGTAGATGCTACACATGAAGGAACTGCACGTACACGGAGAAAAAAGGATGTTTAAATGTAGATGTTCAAAGGGTAAGATTGTACCGCCTAACATGTAGATATTCATGCCGAACATCTACTATCTTTTTGAGATGTTAGGCGTAAACATATTTTTATGTTAAACGGTAACACATTCAGATGTTAAAATCGTTCTAGCGCATGCACATCGCGCATTGGCATTTAAGGACTATATATTTGACGGCTATATATTTTTTATAGTAAAATTATGGAATATATTACAATTTCAGAATATTTCCAAAGAATCAAAATTAGCAATCCCTAATTAAAATTGGATAAGGAATTTTTTCTGTCTACACGACGGAACAAGGTTCTTAATTTTGCGGTTATATATTGACTCGAACACTTTTGACAAAATGTTTGAAAATCTAAAATACAATTTGAGTTTAAGTAACCTAAAGTGGATAGAATTTTAAATGCTGATTACAGATCATTCGTTCTCAGCTTACTTACCTCGTTTTTATTTTTTATTTCGAATCACAAATATTAAACATAACCTCAACTTGACTGAATGTATCATCTGATCGACATTTCACGCCCTTTATATGTTCTTCGTTCATGTAGAAACATTCAAGTTTAATTTTAAATTCCCAAATAAGCAATTAATTCTTTAAATGATCAGAAATAAGTAAACTCCTCAAATATTTGCAGCCGTTATTTGACATAACCACAAATCTAATATTTCGGATATTTCAGCTGAACATTGTGGATGTTACAGAGTAACATCTCACTTTTTAATATCTACAGATCATAACTATGAACATCTAGATTGCTGTCCTATAGTTAAACATAAAATATGTTAAACGTGAACATATAGATGTTACGTTCAAACATCCATTTTTCTCCGTGTAGAAGATGTCTTATTACTATGAAAAGTATTAATTCTTTCTCTATACTAATTTAACAGTTTCCAACATTCTATGATAAAAGCAGCCTTTTGCATTAGTCTATTACTAAATATTGATTCTTAATTTCAGAATTTCCTGTGGAATTCAGGTCACTGCGTTGAAATATATGTCAACTTTAAAACAGTTTGTATAAAATGATGATAAGGAAATATCAAGAAATTTTATCTTATCATTTAAAATTTTTTTTGAAATCAAATAAATTTTATCCTAGATTACTGTAATGTTCTTTCTTGCTGGGATATTGATTCTACGGAATGAATATAAGACAGAAGTTTAATTTATTTTATTAACTTTAGATTATTTAGATTATTATGTAAAGTTAAGTTATAACATATTGACCCACGGATGTAGTAATTTTGATCGTTTAAAATCTCGCACTCACTTCAAGACGCAATTAATTTTTCAATTGTGTAATCAGAAGAAGTAAGTCCTTTAACTCTAACTTATACCATATACATAAATCATATAAATACACAATTCTCACGCCTTAAAAAAATAAAAAATGGATTTGCGAAATACAAATATCACAGCAGAGTAATGGCCGCACCCCTCCAATATACATTCTGGAACAGAACATCAGAATCAGTTTTTATTTTACCAAGATTCTTTACAAATAAGTTTTCCCTCTAAATTTATTCAATGAAAATGAATGTCATTGTTGAAACTTTGTTCCTATCGTTAGCGGTTTTTCTCAGTTCTATTGGTAAATACAACAATACACTTTTTTAAATCTTTGAGTTAGATGTAGTTCTTTACCAGAATATTTTCATATACTTACGACTACTCTGAAAGTCCAGAAATCTTCTTCTAGTTGTTTGTAGAATCCTTTCTTGTTATTCATGAAGTTTATATTGTGAGTCCAGTTACTAAATTTTAATATATTTTTTTCTATTTAACAGGACAGACGGAAATTGTATTAAAATTGTATAACTGCCTTCAAAGTACTAGCATGTTGAAAAACATTCCGAAACTGATTAAGCTCTAATGAAACTTGAATAATAATATAATGTCACGTCTAAAGCAAACTGTCTAGTAGATATTACGAAATCTTGCATACACCTTAACCATTTCCAGTTCATTTGGATCACGGAAATTTCCATAATACTAGCCTTAGCGTTATACTTGAAGAAAATGAAAATCTTTTTCTACAGTTTCCACTTCTACCATTCATTTGTTGTTTGAAACGTCTGTAATTACAATAAATTAATTGTGACTTTTTTATAATGTGTCAACCAATAAAAATGTTGCAAATCTTCAACGTTTATTTTTTCAAAGCAAATTCTTACTATAAATAGATCATATAAATTAGCAGAGCGCAAAATTTAGAAAAATGATAGAAATGGTATATACATCTATTTTACGTTACTCACTTCGCGTTAAAAATAATCCCTTTAATGTATGCACTCACAGAAGCACCTCGTTTTCAATGCGAGTAAAATACAACAGCAATTAGCAATTTAGCAATTTTATATTTAAAAAATTGAAAAGAAAACTTCACTAATTGATTGGTAAGCAAAATTACAAAAAAATTAGTTAATATTTTCATTGATTGTCTTTCGTGAAATGAACTTATGAATTTGTTTACTATTCCACTAGTGATCTGTGGTTATTGCATACTCTTTAGGGATATAAAAATTGATGTAAAAAGGTTTGACCTTTAAATATATTCAAAAATCTTTTCAGGAAGGAGTTTCCAAAAGAAACTGTAATGTTCCTGTTACAATGAGGGGTGGGAGAGGGGAGAGTTCGAGAAATGTTACGTAACATTTTAAGAAATGTAATAATTTTAAACAAAAAGTAAAATAATATTTAGGATGGCAGGAAAAAGTGTACAATATTTTGTTTTAAAATCTGTTTTGAGGTATGTGTAAAAGTTGAAGTATCCTGTTAGGAACATCCGTCATTAAAAAAAAATAGATATTACTTTTGGCCTGATGGCGAAATATAACGGAGTTGACAGTTTTTCAAGTCTGAGAAATTCAATTTTCATTATGGGTTCAAAAGTTATTGCGAATTTTCTATTTGTATAGTTTTTGAATAAAAATAATAATATCAAATCATATTTTAGAGAGAAAAAAACATATATTTGATCAAATTGCAATTTTTCATTATATTAGTTCTGTTCAAGCGGAAGAAATACATCACTTCATTTTTTTTAAGGTAAACAATTTTATTTAACTTAGTTCCGAGGCCACTTTAAAATAGTCAATGAATGCCAACCGATATGCAAAATCAGCATCATAAAAAGTTGTAAAGTTTCTGTAAGCAACACGAGAAAAGATATGTGGAAGGCAATTTAGTAAAATAATTAAATCATAGTAAAGAGAAGTTTTTGTAAAAGAGATGACAATCGTTTATTAACAATATTGAAATATTCCGAAAATCAAAGTTAACGAAACTAGAAAAACTCAGAAATTCCAAATTAGGAAATTATGTCCCAAAAATTCAAATTACCGAAAAAATTTAAATATCTCGTGGATTCACACACCTGCTTCAAATTCTATCTATATTCTATTTCGATCATTACATTTTCAGTGTTTTTCACCAGTCTGGATTTCACTTTTTCGGTAAAATTGTTTCATTCCTTGTAAACGAAACGTGGAAAACATTTGCTTCCAGTTTGAAATAATTATTCCATTAACGAAACTAAAAAAAGAATGTAATACTTTCATTCATATGTCAAGAAATTCCAACTCGATCAAAAATTATTTTTTCTTGAATATGATTTGATATTATTATTTTTTATTGAAAACTGTACTCATATAAAGTTGTCAATAATGTTTGCATGCATAGAGAAAAAACATTGTACCTATAGTGAAGAAATCAATTTACTAAATGTTACGTAACAATAGCGTTACAAGTGGGGAGGGAGGATCAATATATCGCCCAAAATAGCGTTACGTAATATATGGATTCATATTAATGAATATGGATATATGGTTCATATTAATATTTAAATTATGAACGTCTTTTTACTTTTCTTTTTACAGAATTAAGTTCACCGGTCAAACATAGGAGCAGCAAAGTACATCCTCTCCCCCAGCCGATTTATGAAGGTGCTGCTGCTACTCCTACTGCTGGTGGTGGACCTCGTGCTGCTGTCCAATTTCAAGATGTTGCGGTGTATCCTAATTTTAGAGGTCTTCAATTCAGAGACGCAAATGGTAACTTTCGTGAAATAACCAGAGATTTTCAAGGATTAATAGGATATAATGGTGCCATAATTGGAATAAACGAAAATGGTCATTTTTACGCAATATACATGTATTATCCTTTACTTAACAGTAACATAATGGTTGGAGTAAACCTGATTAGTGGCATACGACGTCCATTGAGAGAAGATGAATTAGCTTTGCTAACTGAGACACAACAATAAGCGGACAATGAAATACAACATCATTGTTTGTGATCTGAACCTAACGTCGGGTCATAGCTTTACAATATTAAAAAGTCCATTCACGGAAAAAAGTTCACGGTCATACAGAATTTGTTGTTTAAATTGTGAAAACTGATTCTATGTGAAGGCATCTTGAAACCGAAAAAAAATATCTTTGACAACGAATGTGATGGTTTTAAAAATGTATTTATCGTAATAGTCTGAAAATTGAAACTAATGGTTTCTCAATTTATAGAATGATAATTTTCATAAATTTGAGAAAACGGAAAATCCATGCCATAAGGTATGAACCTGTCTCTAATAAAAATACAATACCTTATTTCAGTTACGTTTTGTCAATTAGTGAAGTAATCTACTGGTATCGATAGCTTATATTTTTTCCATGTATGATTCTTAATGTAATAGTAATAAGTGTTCCTAATTATTTTTACATAGTATTCAATCAAAGAAATATATTCCGTATCTTCCATAAATATATACTTCTGCTTGAAAGACATGTAATATTATTTAATTTTCCTACTCCTTCAACTTCAAACTAAGTTTGCTCATGTCCATAAAGCGACACCTTAAAAAATAATTAAGGAACTCAGATATAATATTTAACATTCTCCAGCGAACATACCACCCGTTCCAGTAAGACCATCTCTACAGATAGCCGATAATGACAACATGAGAACTAGGAGATCAAAATCCACCAAAAAGTCTTTCTCAGGATGGACAAATTAGCTGAAGCTAATACTGCTCTCCCCGATTTGATCCCTGGAGATTTTGATCTCTGGACTACGAACTGTGTAGTTTCGAGAAGGCGGTCTTCCTGCTTAACGACAATAGAAGGAATGTTACTTCAGTACGCCTGAGTAAGACTCGCGAGCCCTATTGCACAGCTTCAGTTCAAAATTAAAACGGCGAGACGGAATGCATCAAACGTTCAGTGCGTGACTTAAGTAAAGCAAATCACACACTAAATGAGTGTGAACTGTTGACCATCAAGCAGCACGGGACGAAAAAATACAACAGCTCTTTCAACAGCCAAACGGCACCTTGAACGGCAGTTAAAGTGGATACAGGAGAAGATACATCGAGAAGAGATTCAAGTCTTCTGGGAGCAAGTATATGGATATAATTATCTTCTCAATGAAACCGCTTCAGATATATCACTGTTTCTTAACTCTTTCTTAACTTTCTTAAAAGTGAAGAAAGTTATCGCTAGAACTAAGAACTTTTCAGCGCCATGGCCAGATGAAATAAACAATTTTTGGTGGAAGAAGTTCACTTCTGCGCACCAACATCTGGCTCGTATATTTACTAATTTCTGGAACGGAGAGCAACCCATCCTGCAGTGGTTAGTGGAAGGACGTACGGTACTGATCCCTGAGACCGCAGATATGCTAAGTTCAAAGAACTGCAGGCCCATAGCTCGTTTAAACACCAGCTACAAGTTATTCACTAGCATCCTCAAAGAGAGAATATTAACATCTATCTCGATCAGGTATCGACACAATCTGTCCATGGCTTGGAATGACTACCGTAGTAAGGCATTCGATAACACAAACCATAAGCTGGTTATCAAACTCCTTGAGTGCCCGGAAGTGCATCCAAGAATAGTGAGATTTTCCAAGGAGACTCTCTTAGTCCGATACTTTTCTGCATCTCCCTCTTGCCTCTATCTATTGTGCTCTGAGGCAATAGCTCTGGATACCCATGGGGCCCGCCGAATAGAAGAGAAAATAGGGGCAGCACCTTTTATATACGGACGACTTTAAACTCTTTGCCTCTTGGAAACAGGCCCTTAACATCCTTATGGCGGCGGTCAATAGGTCCTAGAAAAATTTGGGCTTCCGAAGTATCTTGGAAGAATAAGATCCAGGCGACCCAGTATGCTGGCCGTTCCTAAACTGCTCTACACGTTTGGTGCAGTAAAATGGAACATCGATGAGTTAAAGCAACTTGATCGAAGCACACGCAAGATGATGACAATCCATCGAAGTTATTATCCTAGATCTTTCGTACCTCGAATATACCTCCCTCGAGATAAAGGGGATAGAGGTTTGCCGAGCTTGGAGTATCTCCATCGAAGAACGGTTCTGGCTAAAGCCTGCTCAGCCGCAGAGGAGCTTGGTCTCCCATTTGATTTCAGCGACACTACACATGGCCTATCATCGGTAACACCTTTGGTGCTGAAAAGTCGTATACAGCAAGAAGAACATTCGCTTATACTGAGAGAACATGCTAACAATCCCCATCATGGTAAATTCTACGTGGACAAGAGCTATCGATGGGTCTGTCCAACATGTTTCTCAAGTATGCTGTATTGAGAACGGACACTGAGGGATTTCTTTTTGCCTGTCGAGACGACAGCGTAATAGACACCTTAGTTTACGGCGAGCGCATAATGGATGTACCTTTAGGCGATACCAACTGCCAAGCGTGCAAGCAAGAGCCAGAAACACTTGGACATGTTCTCAATGCCATACACTCAGGGGTAACTGGCGTCCGTTGTGGAGAATGATCAGTGTAAGGTTTACTGGAATTTCTCATTCTCCACCACTCAACGTATCAGTGCTAGAAAGCATGATATTGTCCTCCAAGATCAGGTTTAGTTCATCGCTAGCCGGATGCAAAAGGCTGTTCTTCTGGGGTCACTTCATCTGGCCCCTCAACACTGTTCCTCATAACATTCTACAAAGATATACACATACATATATACATATATATACATATACATACATACACATACATATATATATCTGCAAAAGTATCCAGGGGTGAAACCTTCATCTCTAACTGTCCCGTCGGTCGCATAAGGTCATCCACGGCCAAATACCGCTCCAAGGAACAGTGTTGTACGAAGTCTCTTGCATAAATTTCTCGCTCTGGCTTACCTTCTAGGGCAGAAGGAGCAGGAGTGGATGACGTACACGTTCCGTTTGCTCAGGGATTGGTTGCTTTAAGAAATCATTATCGTGGCTTCCAAAGCATACAACTTCACATAATAAAAAAATATATAATAATAATTCCTTCCGTACCACATGACTATTTACTTGAAGTATTTCAAAATCACAAAATCTGCCTATGCAGCATTGACTCCGTAAGTCATGCGATGATGGTTTGGGGTACAGGAATAAAGTATTTTAATCATGTAAGACCAAGGATAACTAGATCAATACGCATTACGACGTGTATATTTCAAGGAAACTCCTTCAGTGTTCAATGGTTCTGTTTAGCATTGAACCCATTGAGTAAAACACTAAATAGCATGTCTTATGGGTTCCGAATATATGCTAATGAGGATAGTCATCAAGTGACCCATCTTCTATGCATGGATGACCTGAAGCTATACGCTTGTTTAGACCAGAAACTGCAGCAAGTGATCGATGTCACAGAGCAGTTTTCCAGTTATCTAGAGAACAAGTTCGAGAATCACATCGAGGCAATGGCTAAGGGCGCATCATATAAATATCTCGGTATTGTCGAATCTAAGGGTGTTTAGCGCTCGTGTACTCCTTTGAGCTCATCAAATGGTCTATCACCGACCTTGAAAGGTTAAACAGAACCGTCTGCGTAGAAATGACGAAGCTCCGAAAGCACCACACTATTCAACCATTGAAAGGGTAGTTCTAACACGACATAGAAGGGGTAGGGGCGTTTTCGAGGTCCAGATACTATGTAAGTCACAAGTTATACAGTTGCGAGACTATTTTAACAGCAAGCGACATGTTGCGCTTTACAACACCATCTGTAAAGCGGATCTTGATTACACGC
Organism: Andricus kollari; assembly: GCA_932074435.1. Lineage (NCBI taxonomy): Eukaryota > Metazoa > Arthropoda > Insecta > Hymenoptera > Cynipidae > Andricus > Andricus kollari. The sequence continues at coordinate 8,888 of CAKNWW010312982.1, read as the reverse complement.
CCTTGAATCTGACCTCATAAGAGGCCTTGAATATCAGGATAGAAACCATAGAGGACTTATAAATGCAATTGCGACAAAAAGCCATCTACGGCAAGCATCCTAAAACGCTAGAACAACATGAAGTGGATAGTGAGGCATCCAGTATTTGGCTGAAAAAGGGCGTCCTTTAACCAGAAACGAAAGGATTCGTCATTGGGATTCAGGAGAGGGTTTTCAGCACCAGAAATGATCGCAAACACGTTTTACATCAAGAGGTGGTTGACCGGTGCCGATTATGTCGAGATACCAACGAATCTATCGAATTTGAATATGAATATGAAGTTCCAGTATATGCGGCACTTCTCATTTTCGACAAGTGACTCTATTTCCCTAGGAGCGTTAGCGAATTTTCCTTGCGAGCCTTCAGGAGCCCACTTCTTCGTGTTTCCTGACCACTTTAAGAAGAGGGTCTTGTCTATTTGCGACTATATGTGCTGTACCCAGAATAATCTTGTTGTGAAGACATTCAAGATTCAGTATTCCGCGATCACCTTGACAGCGAGAGATGTAAAGTCGCGGAACAGAAAATTTAAGGTGCATGCTTTTGTTAATGTGCATAACCTTTCGGGACCCGATATCAAGGGTCTATGGAACCACTCCGAATTAATAGGATACTACCGGGACGGCAAGCATGTTCTTCGCAGAAGCTTTGTTCCTCGCCGACAGTTCGGAAGACCAAATCCGTCGGATGAGACGTTTGTATCTGCATCGGAGAGTATACTTAGTAAATGTCACGTCCTGAATTCGGCTCTGTGGCACGCCCAGGTATGTATAGATCTCTCCAGCGCCAAGGTGTCGTATAGCGCTTCTTTCGACGAACTCAGGGTCTTCCAGGATGCCATTAAGTTTTCCTTTCTTCAAATAAACCTTGGTGCATTTTTCTAATCCGAACTCCATTCCAATCTCTTGAGTGTCCTCTTTGATAATGTCTGGAGCTAGATGTAGTTTCTCTTGATTTTTAGCATAGATCTTAAGATCATCAATGTAAAATACATAAGTGACCTTATGCTTTCAATTTCCAGGTTTGCCGCAGAGGTACCCTTCGGAATGGCGAAGTGCGAGAGATAGTGGCAATAATGTGAGGCAAAAGAGGACAGGGCTCATGGTGTCGCCCTGAAACAAACCTCTCTGAAAGGTGAAACTATTAGTTATCACACGATGTTTTCCAAATGAGATAGTAAATCTGGTTTCCAAAGCGGCATTAATCTCTCTATGCTCCTCACGATGTGTGTGTTACAGACACATCTCTCGATAAGCAGGTTCTCCCGACATCCTGCTACGCCTTTCTTTGAGCCGCGTTGTTCGTACATCTCTCGCCACACAGGTCAAATTGTCCGAACAATCCTTTCATTTAGGATAGCTGTACAGATCTTATACAGTGTGTTCAGACAAATTATTGGCCTGTAATTTTTAGGATCAGGTAAGTTGCCCGTCTTCGGGAGGAGCACTGTACACCCTTCTATCGACCACTCCAGAATAGGCTCTTCCGACTTTAGGTATGAATTTAAAATGCGGGTCATATGCTGGTGGGTTGAAGGAAACTTCTTATACCAGAAGGTCTTGATATCATCTGGTTCCAGAGCGGAATAGTTCTTCATGGCTCTTAATACTTTTTTCACCTCCACGGTAGTGATAGGTGGGCATTCCTCCTCAGGTGTTATGAGGGCGCTGCAGAGCTCCTTGAAGCTATTTATATTCTTTGAGTTTTCTTTCAGTGGATGCTGGAGTTCGTAAACTTCTCTCCAAAAAGCCTTGACCTACTCTGGTTTGGGCGGGTGGACGACACTAACTGGAGGGCCCTGGAAGTGTCAAGATGGGGCAGACAAAAACTGTTGATTTTTTATAAGACCCACCTCCCTTTCCGCTCTAGACTTCTCCTAGCGTTAGATAGTACTCGTATTCTGTCAACAATATGCTGCCTGATGGTCAGTAGCTTTGACTTGTTGAGCGTGTGATGACGGATCCGCAGTTTTCGCGCGAACTGTCGAACCTTGGCAGTGAAAGTCCTGCCAGATGTTATGTAGTCATTAACACACTGAATTCGGGATGCGTACTACCTTGCCTTGTACTTTGTGCTGAAATTATGCATTTGTCTTTTGGACTTATGATCAACCGTTGGTTTTGTTTTACGGTTTGCATCTGCCAAAGCTCTCGCTGCATTATACACACTATAATTGACAGTCCAGAGGTCTTCCTCGATTGGATGCCTGCTTACGGTTGGTCTCAGTACCGCCTCTCTTTCTCTGTTGCCGGCTAGTTCTGGCTTCTTCCGGCTTGTAGGCAGACGTTTATGCGAAAAATGCGAGAGCTCTGAGTGTTTCTCGCACCACAGAGAATGCAGTCGCGCCATGTCGGTCCATCTCATTGACTCTGTCTTGATTGGCTCCCCCAACTCTAGGATACTCGGCATTGTTGTCCGACCCATTGTCGGGAGCCCTGCGCGTTCGATTGTTTTGAACCGCACTTACTACAGCTATGTTTGGTGTTATCATTGCTGTTCCCACGAGCAGCGAGGGAAAAGGTTTCGTCCATCCTTTTAGAGCCCCGCATGCGGTAAATCACACTTATGGCTACGTCTCACAACCGTGAGACGGGTGGTCACAGAGCAAGATGAAATCACAACGACAGGCCGGCGAAACCCTCGTGTGTCTTGAGGAAACGAAGCGACCCGAGAATGACAGTTTGCCTATCACAAGGACAATTACTTATACCGAATATTTTGGGTACAGTCGTTGCAGCTCCCTTTTAAGATCTTGATACCTTTCCTCCTTTTCTTTCTCCTTGGCAGTGATGTTGTATTCCGACGGAGTCGAGAATTCGATCACGAATATAGTTCGTTTCTTCGAAATCTTGGAGAACAATGTCAGACCTCGAGTGTGCAACGGAGACTGCTGTCCGAAAATCGTAGTTCCAGAACATTTAGCACTTCTCGTTGTGAACAATTGACTCTATCTCCCTTGGAGCGTTCGGCAAGGGAGGGTCGCGGCCAACGTCATAAGAGCGACAAAGATGGTAATAAAGCACTCTTAGGGCTGCATTATGTCTGTAGATATACGTCGTTCCATTGTGGGTGGTACATCCCGATAGTATGTGTTCTAGGTACTCAGCGTGTGCGTTAGGGTGACAAAAAAAACACTTTTGGTTTTCTTAGGAGCGAAAGGTAAATAACCACGAAGTTATCTACTTTTTAATTTGAACTTTTAATATGTTGTTCTTCAGGTCCTCAGAATCCACATAAAAGCATTATTTCAATGAAAATTTCATAAAAAATATTAGTTACGGTTGCTTGAAAAGTGCCATTTTCACTGTTTTCTACTGTTTTCAAAGCCTTATAACGGCCCTAATAATTTATATCTTATACTGAAATTTTAAGAATATTTTCCTCGAAGGTTGAAGATCGCGTTTTCTGAAAAAAGAGATTAGGAAATATATAAATAAGCCTTCAATACTGAAAACAAATATGAGTACATTTTTTAAATTTGACAGTTTTCGAGGCGGAGCGCTCATCAACTCGGCCATAAAAGTCGATCACAGTGGGTCTTAACACCATAAACTCATAAAGCAGACACTTTCACGGCAAAGCTTTCGATAGTTATATTTCCCTTTTCTCGAAAAGTAAGTAATAATAACTCAAGGGACGCTAACTATACCTGTTATAAAGTCACATCGATGAAAAGAGCTGAGATTGCACTTTTACGATCGACTCTTCACTTACCGAAATTGTCAGCTTTTGCAATGACAACAGTCAACGACGATGGGGCACTTTTTAAATATTGTTTAAAATTTAAAAAAAAACATGGCTTCGACAATCGCATAAACTAACGTTATTTGCCTTTCGCTCCTAAGAAAACCAAAAGGTTTTTTTTCTGGTCACCCTAGTGTGCATGACACGCTCTGCACCTATCGCTTGGAACTTCTTGACATAAAATGCGGTCACGGTATGCTAAGGTGGAAATGACACCATCCTGGCATGCGAAAATAAAACCTTCTGTATCTGAATTAAGCCCTAATGATCTGACAAAAGCAAAAGTTTGCTCCTTCGACAAGGACTGTTTTTCTACATTTCTGAGAAAGTTTCCGTGCATTTTTTTGTCGAGTAGCTCTTGATGAAATTTTGCAAACTCCGCTTTCTTCACTTCGGCTTTTAGAATTGAAGCATATAGGTGGAGTAATGCACTTTCCTCACTTCTGATGTTAAAATTCAGGTCAAGGGTCTCGGCCGCTTGCTCCGCGGCTGTGTAAAGGAACGCTTCTTCACCAATCATCTCGTGGTTCCTGACCATTTTTAGGAGAGGATCTCTGCCATTGGCAACGATATAAGCTGTACTTAGAACAATTCGGTTATGAAGACACTGGAGATTCAGAAGTCCGCGTCCGCCTTGACGGCGTGAAATGTATAAAAGCGGAACTGACGAATTGATATGCAAGCTTTTATGCATATGCATGATCTTACGTGTGGTGACATCAAGGGCCTTAAGTTCGTTCTTCGTCCATCGAACCATCCCAAACGAGTAGAGTATAAACGGGACGGCAAGCATGTTAGTCAAAAATACCTTGTTCAACGCCGACAGATTGGATGACCAAATCTGTCGAAGAAGATGCGTCTATCGGCTTCGGAGAGACTCCTTTACTGATCTTACGTCCTGACTGCGGCTTCGAGGCAAACCCAGGTATGTATAGGTCTCGCCAGTGCCTAGATGTGGAATATCACTTATATCCACAAGCTCAGGATCCTTGGGAACACCAACAATCTTTCCTTTCTTCAGATGAATTTTCGCACATTTCTCCAATCCAAAGTCCATTCCAATCTCTCCGATGTACTTTTTGACAATATTTATGGTAGTTTCAAGTTTGATTTCACCAGAGGCATAGATCTTCAGTTCATCCATATAAAATACATGAGTGACCTTATGCTCTCGCTGGTTAGTGTCGCCACACAGGTATCCAGAAGAATTTCGTAGTGCGAGAGATAGAGGCAGAAGTGTGATGCAAAAAAGCAAAGGGCTCATGGTATCGCCCGAAAGACGCCCCTCCAAAGAGGCATCAGTCTCTCTATGCATCTTACTATGTGTGGATGCACCTTTGAGCTTTCTAACAGACAGATGATAAGTCTATGAGAGGTTGAATCGAAAGCTTTCCGGTAGTCAATCCAGTCCATTGACAAGACGCGTTGATGGGCTGCAGCGTCTTTACGGACACACCTGTTAATTAGCAGGTTCTCTCGACAGCCTGCTACACCCTTTTTCGAGCCACGTTGTTCGTACATATCACCCCACACAGGCTTAATTCGCCGAACAATACTGTTGTTTAGGACAGCTGTAAAGATCTTGTACAGTGTGTTCAAACAAGTTATTGGCCTGTAATTCTCTGGTTTGGAGAAGTTGCCTTTTTTCGGCAGGAGTATAGTGCGTCCTAACACCAGCCACTGCGGAATGGGCGTCTCCGGCTTTAAATATGAGGTGAATATGCGGGTTAAATGTTGGTGTATAGAAGTAAACTTCTTTCACCAGAAGTTCTTAATACAATCTGGTCCAGCACCGGAAAAGTTCTTCGTGCCTTTAAGTGCTTTATTCACCTCTTCGGCAGTGATTGATGTACAGTCCTCCTCAAATTTGATGACGTTGTCGCAAAATTCCTCGAAGCGGATGATATTGTCAGTATCTTCTTTCAACTTTAGTGTTTGCGGGATCGTGTAAAACTCTCTCCAAAAAGTCTCTACCTCGTCGGGCTTGGGTGGATTTTTAGCAGAAACAGGGTGATCACTCAAGAGGCGAGATAGGTCAGCGAGAAACTTTTGATTCTGCCTGGTCCATCTCTCCCTCTTCTGTATTCTCCTCCTTGTGTCAGATAACAGCCGTATTTTGTCAACAATATATGCTGCACATTGTACACGGGACGCATTCTGTCTTGCCCATCCAATCTTCTTGTTCAGTTGATGCAAGTGTCTTTTCGTCTTTTGATCCATCGTCGGTTTGAGCCTTCGATTTGAATCAGCCAAAGCTCTCGCAGCACCATAAACTGAGCAATTGATGGTCCAGAGGTCGGACTCTTGCGAGATTTCTTCACGAAGGGAGGCATCTATTTCAGCCAGATCTTGGGGCTTAGGAGGAACTTGAATGTTAATGTTCCTTCTTATCCTGAAATCGTGATCATCTCTCAGAAGGTGCCTAATTTCTGCTATTGGTCTTAATGTCGCTTCCTCATCTTCGACTGCAGCTTGATCAAGCAGCGGTTGGAGAAGCGCTCCGCGTACATATCCATTTTCCCAGAGGTAGGAACGTTGATTTCGCAACGATTGAATCAAAACGTGCTGAAGCTCTGGGTGTTTTTGGCACCACAGAGTATGCATACGCGCCATAAAGCCTCGGTGAACAGGGATAATGCTGGCATCGTAGCTGTAGCAAGCCATCCTTGAGTTGATTCGTCCACTCAATGTGGGCGTTTTGACGGTTCGTCGTCGTGTTTTCATCTAAATTATTTTCAGCACCCCGAACTCTAGGATGATCGGCATTGTTTGCCGACCCATTGTCGGGTGCTCTGCGCGTTCGATCGTTTTGAACCGTATCTACAATATTTTGTTGTTTTGGTGGAGTAATTGTTTTTCCTACGAGCAGCTAGGGAAAGGGTTCGTCCATCCTTGTAGAGCCTCGCGTGCAAGGATAAGGCTGCATACTCTGAGAAGTCGCCCAGTATCCCAGATTTACCGTTTAAGACAACTCACCCAGGTGCCTTTCAGCTTTCGGTACGGTTGTTACGCCTCTGCTTAGGGGTCATTCCTTCGGGACCATCTCTGGACAATTGTCCGCGACTGCTTATTAATTATTGTAACCATATTCAGCAAAAACCCTTTGTACAGGGACCCTCTATCCGCAATCCGAGGACGCGTTCGGTGGCTTTGTCATAGACCCTTCAGTTCTATTCCAAAGAAATCGAAACGGAAACCGAAAAAAATATATATATATAATACATATATTCGTAAATACATTCATTCATACATACATTTATGCATGCATACATAAAAACATACATGCAACATACACACAAAGCAAGTCATATAAAAGCATGTAAAAATAGGCGGATTTGATTACAATAAAAATAAGTGGATTTGGCTTAGTGTTGTTAATTACGGAATTTTACCAATTTCAACACATGTGATTTTAATTTCTTATGTACATAGTTAACATCTAGCAAAGCGATAGAGGCATATACCTATCACATGAATATAAAAATGAGGATGCTAGGAGGTCAGCAAAAATATCACGGCCGGTCACTTGGAGTTGTGGGAGTAGTAGGATTCTGATTCAATCGCGTGCTGTTTTCAAACTATAAAATTTAAAATGATCTTAACTTAGATTTATTGTTCAATCCATGAAATAAATTATCTTCTTATCAATTTGGTACTACACATCTTACAATATTATTAACAGCATTTGTTTTTATTATAACGTGTACAATTTTCAGTCTGATCTATTAACTTTTTAATATGAATAATGAATATTTTTATTTTAATGATTATAAAGAATATTTTGGTGGTATAAAAGAAACTCAATGATAACTTACATACGCATTTCTTCATTCAAATATGTTTTTCTTAAATCAACGAATTGAATAATTGAACTAAAGAACGTCTTTCTTAATGCAATAATATATTAGGTAAAATTCGAATGCACTTATAGAACATAAATAATTAAAAACATGCTAACTTAGGAATTTAGATACAATTATTGGTAACTTCCGCGTGACTGTATTTTCTATCCGGATAGATTCTTACGTAAACAAAATTAGATTATATGTAGTGTGCTATATTACTTATTATAATTTACAATATTTTTTGCTTATTTGCGAATTGTAAATATCGTAGAAAAGTGTGTTTTTCCTCTCCGATGAATCATACACACTCTTATGGAACAACAGAACATTCTCTATATTTCTAAGAGAAAATGAAGATTTTTGCTATGTAAAAGTCAAATTAAGTTTCTTACATTTCGAATCTAAGTGAGTAAATACTGCAGTATATGAATTCATTTTTTCGTCAAGAAAAAAGATAGTAAGACGTATATAAATTTCCCAACAGTCCAAGGAAAGTAAAGACTTGAACAAACTGTGCAGGATAGCTGTAATGTTCGATTGAGAAAAATGGTTTCCATATGGACATGAAACATTGGTCGAAAGCACTAACATCGAAAATAAATTTTATACAAAAATCATTAATAGTCTCCTGAGGCACCTTCGCACAAATTGTAATAAAGTAAATGCCGAATAACAGTCTTTCAACTTGCAATATATGATTTCTCTATTTAGGGTATGTAACACTTTGATGGTCAGTAAGAATTAAATTATGAATAATTAAATAATATACTGATTTGACAATTAGACACTTTTGTCTCATTATAAAATTGATATATTATATGGAATGCTGAATAGGACCAGAATTGGACCCGATTAGACGACATAGATTAGACGAAGTCAGCAAACCTATATTTGCGCTTTATTATAAAATTTCTTTATTATATGGAAGGTTGAATAACAACAGTACGGAACTAGATTAGACATTTTTTTGCCCGACACGAAGTGATATCCACGTGTCCATATATCCAGTTAAAAATTTAGGTTAATGAATAAATGTACTAAAGACGATTGATCTGCTTCTAAATGTTTATAATATGCAAAAGGGAAATTCCAAAATATACGTGGAACGCGGTTTGTAATTCGCGATGCCATAAGAACAATTTGCGCTTAAGTAAAATAAATCTGATTGAATGTGGTATATTTTCAGCTAGATTAAATTTTCCTGAACTGATAAATAAATATTTAACATAAAAAATAATAAATTTATCAAAAAAAAAAAA
>CAKNWW010312916.1:0-10759 GCA_932074435.1 Andricus kollari | reverse complement strand
AACCTTGCGTATCAGTGCGGTAAACGCGAGTGTAGGAAAAAGACGAATGCAAGGGAGGGGACATTTTTTAACTTCGCGAAAGTAAATATCATTGTTATCCTTCAAGTCATAGTGTGTTGGATATTAAAATATGCATCTTCAGGGATAAGCAGGGAAACCGGTTTGGATCCGAAGACTGTGAGAAAAGTTCTTTTCGAATTCCGGGATTTAATAAGCGCCTGGATAATTGAAAAGAGCGATAAAATTGGTGGCGTAGGTCATATAGTGGAAATGGACGAAAGTGCCTTCGGAATACGAAAGTACAACAGAGGCCGGAAAAGATGTACAAGGTGGATTGTTGGTGGTATTGACCGAACCACGAAGAAGTGCTTCTTGACGTACGTTGAATCCTGTGATGCTAAAACACTGCAACATGTGATTCAACGGTACGTGGAACCAGGAACTCATATCATGACCGATATGTGGCGTGGTTACAGCCATTTGAGTGATTTGGGGTACAAACACTCAACTGTCAACCATTCGAAAAACTTCGTCAATCCCAACGACCGTAATGTGCACACACAAAACATTGAATCTCACTGGTCCAAAATCAAAAGGGACTTACGCAGGCGTCTTGGAAAAATGTCAGTCAGCCGGACTGAACATTATTTAGTCGAGTATGTTTGGAGAAACGTGTACACCTCCAACGATGAACTTTTTTTGAGCCTTTTGGAAGCTATTAAATACTTCTATCCTCAATGAGGCTGAAGCATTTTCAACTTTTTCTTTGTTTTGTAAGCATCGCTAGGGCATATTTCGTTCGTATGTCAAGTTTGAAACAGTTTCAATAATATTTGCCCAGCTTACGACGATTTATTTCTTAAAAAATAATTGAATTTGGGGACACATTTTTTTTAGTTTGTTAGGCTTATTATTAAAAATACCTATCCGATCAAAAAAAAAGGAAAATAGAAAAAAGTTCCATCTCGTCATTATCTGCAAGCCTATATTTTTCAAAAATTAATTTTTTTACTTTTAATATTTCCGTCCACCCAGACGTTTGGACAATACTTTTATCCCATCTCAAGCGCTGGGCGAGTTTCTCGATCCAGACCCTCAATTTAACTTCAAATGGCCTTACAGGGGGCCTACAGAGGGCTTAGCAGGGCCCTACAGTGGGTCTCTTTATTGGCCCTTCGAGGGCAACCTACTTGGGGTCTCTGTGAGTGAGCATGTCGAAACTATGTTAGCCCTGTACATTCTACCAACGTAGGGCAACAACAAAATATTCTTGAAACTTTCAAAATAATTAAAAAAATTCTTTTTTTTATAATGTTTTTTCCGGTCAAAATAAAATCCATAAAAAATTGAATCCAACTGGGTAAAGTCATGCACTCTCTCATCGTTGTTTTCGTGTTTACAACAACAAAATTTGGGACGATATAAGCGTGATTTTTTACGAAAGATTTATTATTATTGTGTAGTTTTATAGAAAAAAATTTTTAGTGCAATTTTTGCATAGTTTAGATACACCAAAACACTCAATTATCTAAAAAAATATCTATAAGCTTAGATAGTAAACTTATAGATATTTTCGAAAAAAATGCATGGTTACCATATAAATAAATTGGTCGAGATAATATCTATAAGAGTAGATACACTGAAAGTTTAAATTATATATGAAGAAGAGGTGAATCATTTGAAAAAATAGATCCCAAATTTGTTTATACCCATGGCAGATTGTAAGCTATCCGCCGGAAACTCTGACCCCCATGAGTTTTTTGGAAAATCAAAAATTTTATTTTCCAGAAAAACTATACGAGATACGAGAAAAATATTAACAAGCGAAATTGTTCACCTGAAGAAGATCTACTAAGTTTCTGTAGACCATTTTTTTGATGATTTGCATAGTTCTTGTTTTTATCGTGAAAAATGTGAATAAAAATATATCATTCTTTTTTCCGGGCAAACTATACAAGATATATAAAAATTGCAACTAACAAAATTGTACACCTTGAAAAGACTCACCAATTTTTCTCAAATTATTTTCTAATGCGGCGGATAGCTTTTTATTTAATCGTGTAAAATAACATTAAAAATAAAATAATTTAATTTTTGGTAAAACAACACAAGATATAATAAATGTTGGATGACACAACTATTCGCCTAATATGGATCTACAAATTTGCACTGAAACATTTTTTGATCTGACACGCAGTTTTCGTTTTAATGGTGAAAAATGAAATTAAAAGTAACAATGTATGGGAAAACGACACAAGATAGGTACAATAAGATATTTAACGGCAAAAATTGACACCTGAAACGGATGTCCCGGACCGAGGTATAGAAATTAATCAAATATCAAACCGAAGGAGCTTTAAGAAAAGAGAATTCACACAATCTTCCAATTGTATTTGGTAATAGCTTGTCCTTTACTTTTAAAAGGATCATGCTCAAATGTGAGATACGAAAAAAGGCCGAGCACGTAGCGCGAGGTAAACATAATTATAATCGAGCGCGAAAAGCGAGATCCGACAGATGCGTGGCCCAGGCGCAGATGTTTTTTCTTTTGATTATAAGAAATTAATGTTTATTTTTTCTTTCGAATGAAGATTTTTGATTCACTGAAGAATGCGAATCCGAATTACAAAGAAAAAGTCGTTGGTATAAGTGGTGATGCAATAAAAGCTGGTTTGGGAATGAGTGCTGCTGATCGAGCACTTATTACAAAAAAGGTAAATTTTCCAATAATAACTAAACATATGTAACTGAAATTATTGTCACTTTAAGAAATGAAAGAGAATTGAGAAATAACGGATGTCCGGTCCTTATGACTTTAATGTATTATAATTATTAAGCACGGAGAAAATTACGCGTAATAATTCACTGATTCAGTTCCAGTGAAATTTAAATTTGTGCACCATTGTATTGTTATTAAATTTTTCAAAGTAAAGTAATATTAATTAAGTTTGATAAGATTTGACAAATAACACGACACATAAATTATATTTTAACAACATTTTAGGTATCCATTATTTTCCACGCCGCAGCTACAGTAAGATTCGATGAAACTTTGGCAATCGCTTGTTCAATCAATGTCAACAGTGTTAGAGAAATTATAAATATATCCAGGGAATGCGATAGACTTAAGGTGAAACTTTTGATTCTAAACAAAGTTATGAATCCATTTTGAATTATTATTAGTAATTGCAAAAGTAAACGATTCACATAATTGAACATATTTTATTTCAGGCTGCCATTTACGTTTCTACCGCCTATAGTTTCTGTCCACTTGACACTATTGAAGAAAAATTGTATCCTGCACCTCTGACCTACGACGAAACCAATGCTATTATTCATATTATCGAAAAACAAGATTGGTCAGAGAAACGAATAGCGACATTCACAGAAAGGTGAAGACATTTTTCCTATATGACAAATCGTCACGGTAGTCGAACTAATCAAGCATGTTGAATTGAGTAGCATACATATCAATTATGCAAAGGCATTGATTTTTTACTTTGCAAATTTTCAGTACGAAAATAATGGGAAATTTTCAATTGCAGTGTTATTGGAAAATGGCCAAATACTTACTCATTCACAAAAGCAATAGCAGAAGGAGTTGTTGCTGACGAGGCTAAAGACTTGCCATTCTGTATTTACAGGCCATCCATTGGTAAATTTATTTTATTCTTAATAAACAATAATAAAAACTTATGATTCATATATATTCATTGTTATTTATCAATTTATTATATAGTGGTCTTTAAACCTGAAGGTTTCTTGAATTAGCTATCAAACTTTTTCAGATTAAAAAACGTATTAACCATTTTTCTGTTTCATTATATATTTATATGTGATTATTAATTACTTATGTATATACATATTTTGTAGCATTAGCGTCTTACAAAGAGCCAATACCTGGCTACACAGACAATTTACTTGGCGTCAATGGTGTTGTAATGGGAATGGGATTAGGAGTGTTTCACGTGATGTGTCTTGATGGAAAAGCTGTAGCAGATTTAGTACCCGTCGATATGGCCTGCAATGCCTTAATAGCATGTGCCTGGGCAACTGGTATAAAAAAAGTCAGGTAATTTACAGAAAAAAAAATCTGTAATTAATTCCATTTCATATAGTTTTTAAAACTTTTTTCATTTAATACAATTATACATATGGTATTCATTTTACAGTGATGATGAAGTACCCGTGTACAATTATGTCTCTGGACCGGAAAATCCAATTACTTGGAATAAATTTCGACAAATCATGTTTGATTATGGCGAAAAAACCCCTTCCAATTATGCTGTATATTATTATACGTCAAGTTTTATAAAATCATACCCTATATTCATTTTATTCGATTTCTTTCTTCACTACCTTCCAGCTGTATTGGTTGATCTTGCTCTCATATTAATGGGAAGAAAACCCATGTGAGTTATGTATTAATTACTAGAATTAATCATTTTATTCCTAATTATTATTAAATTATTAATAAAAATACGAAACAAGATTCCAAGTGGAAATGATACCATTTTAAGATATTTAAAGTAAAAAATTTCTTGTTTGGAAAGTTCATTTTGAAATACTTTTAAATGAAAAATAATTCAATTTTGAATGCCTAGTCCTAAGATGATTTCACTTATGGGGCGTAAATTATAACATCAATTTCATAATTTTTTATTTTTTGAGTCGTAAAAATACAATTTTAAAAAATTTTGTTTTCAATATTTTTTCGAAATATTGTAGGCTTCCCATTTTATATTACTAACTTTTAAAATAGTTCGATTTCGAATACATCGAATTTTAACCCTTTCTTGCATATTTCGAATTTTGAATGCCCTAAATTTTAAATTTGTTAATATCGCAGACAGAAAATGAAATATTTATAATTTTTGAGGGTTTGAAAGCCTTGAATTTTAAGTTATGCAATATTAAAGGCACAAAAATATATATTGTAGAATTATTACCATTCTAAATTCCAAATTATACAATTTTGAACGCATTGAGATTTGTCTAATTACAATCTTTTCAACTTAAATTTGTGCTTAAATTGTAAATTTGAGTATTTTAAACGATTTAAATTTGACGGCATACAAATTTAACATGTTTTCACAATTAAGGCTTTCATTAGGAAGTTGTACAATTTTAAAAGATTTACAAAAAAAGCCATACAATTTTAAATATCTAAATCTAAAACTATTTCATTTTCAACGTTTTCAATTTAAAATGGTTTTATTTTATTAAAGAATTTCAATAGGAAATTATGAAATTTTGGACGCTTTAAGCTTCAAACTAACTATTAAGGGTTTGAATTTGAAATTTTTAATTATGAAATATTTAAAAGTAAAATTAACGTCCAATTGTTAATATATGGATTGGAAAAAATATTCAACTACAAATTTGTTCAATTATTAAGGCTCTCAATTTATAATTAAATAATTATATAATTCGGAAATAACGACAAAGAAACAGTATTTTTTGAGTGTTTACTGGTCACCTTAATTTGTGTCAATATTATAATATTATATCACATACATAATACAAACAATTATGAAAATGTTAATTTTGGAAGGACAACTCTCATGCTACAATATACACAAGAGTTTAAACAAAAGAATTGAAAATATCGATGGATGTTATTGTATATATTTTTCAGTTCTTAATATTCATTTATTTTATTTCACAGACTTAAAAAACTACATAAAAAGGGACATAAAGTTATGGCAGCATTACTGTTTTTTGCTCGAGGGAGTTGGACTTTCGAAAACTTCAATACACAATCTTTGTGGAAAAGTTTGAGTGAAACAGACAAAGAAATATTTGGATTTGATATGAGATCATGCAGCTGGATTGATATAATTCAAACACATGTAGATGGAATGAGAACAAACATTTTAAAAGAAGAAATAACTCCTGAAAATACAAAAAGGGCATTAAGGAGAAGGAAAGTGTAAGTCAAACCAAAAATTGTATAGGAAATTAAAAGTATAATGATTTTGAAAATGACATAATAATAGTAAATAATTAATAAGATAATAATAAACTTATTTATTTTCAGACTGTACGTAATACATCAAGCAGTCAGGATATCCTTTGTGTACTTCATTCTCTGGTCCCTTTTGAAAATATTCTCCTTTTTATGGAATTGATAACAATATTCACCAAATTAAGAAGAATTACCTCATTTGGAAAATTTGCAGTCTGTAGCCATCTGAGTCTTATAAATTAAGGAGAATTAAAATAAATTAATAAGGAAAATGACTTTCGTTAAATAAATGAGCTTTTTATACGAATATTATGTAATCAGTGAACCATCCATGTGCGGGTGATTTGGCGCAGACGTTCAATCGTATGTAATTATGTACAAAACAAAAGGAAACCAGTGAAAATCACCTGTCATTTCTCTATGCACGTCACAATTGTGCATAGCGCGTGAACTCAAGAGGCCAATTCAGAAATATAAGCAAATATTAACCTCTTTTAACGTCAATTCAACAAATGCATTCGAATCAAATAGAATCACCAATTTTAATTTATGGTGCACGCGCACTGTCCTGCAGTTAACAAAGCGAGTTATTTGAATAACTAAATATCAAGTTAAGTAAGTAATAAAAATTAACATATGAAAAGGTGAATTTGCGTGAACAGCTTCAACATTATTTCTTATTTCAATTAAGCATTTCACGTAAACACTTTCAAGATTATATTTTGCTTTGTCCTTGAATTTTCAACTGCGTCATATAGTAATGAGAAATGTTCAAAAGATGCAGATTTGCAGGTGAAATTTCATATGTAATTTGTATGACATTCTATTTTGCCTATAAATTTGATGTATCGCTTTCTTAGAAATAATACATTTAATGAAAAATTTCTATCTTTATTTATTTAGTGCCGAAATAACTCGCGAAAAACATTATTCTGCAGTCTAGAACTTGGAATCAAAGAAGCAGATATATTATTAGAGTCCATGAAACCTGCCTTACCAACATTGAGAACATTCTACAGCTCTAGTACTTCGTGTCCGTGCTAAGCTCATAGAATCTAGATTTATCGATTATAATTTAGAACCTTCCAGAACTATAAGATAAAGAGGGAGGCATAATTAAAAAATATTCGAAGTCAAACGAATAGTATAGCTAAGGAAGGCATCTAAAGAAATGATCATTTCTTCTGGTAGGTCATATATTCAGGATTTTTAATTATGTATTCCCATTTCGAGTTTCAAGTGTGATTTTTAGATAATAGGTGTGATTGAGAACTCTTTCATCTGATGCTAAAGCATTATTAGAGTTTTGTTCTAAAAGCTACGTCACTATCTAGAACATAATATCCAGACGCTTTATTTAGAAATAACAGTATGCTTATTACACATTGAAGATTTGAAATAAATCTAAAAAATGGGCTGAATACAAATGTTTATTACTGAAATCAGTATTAGATTAGTATTCCGAAATTTGACATTTTTCATTCATCCACTAAATCTAATGCGTAATATAATTTATAAAAATCGAGGATAATTTATTACTATATATCTAAATAATTATGACTAATTTAATTCAAAAACATATTTTTTAATGCGCAAAAAATTTTCAACAAAAAATATATTTTTCTATAATGTAAAACCTTCTAGAACTTTAAGATAAAGAGGTTAATTAGGTATTTTCACTTAAGCACTAGCTAACTTTACTTTGTTGAGTGCTGAGGGGAAAACAGTAGAAAATGGATTGGTTTTGATCTATTTTAGCCCTATTTTATTAATATCTTCGTGAAAACTTTTTTTTTATATAAGTGTATTTGAAAATTTGTTTTTATTTTTGAGTACTACTAATGAAATGATGAAGAGATTAAAGAATAAAGTCTTGTCCCATACATTTGGTGCCATTGTTTTCCGCTCAGCACTCGACAAAGTGAAGTTAGCTGGCGATGAAGTGAAAATGCCTAATACTAATAGATAGATATAATAAATTTAAGTAAAATTATTTTAATATGCGCAATATATTGTGTAAATATATTCAAGGTTATTTATAATTTAAATTATTTAATGTCTGTTCAGCTTATTGAAAGAACTTGCTCAAATGACACTACTGAAAGACATTTTGAATTAAAATATTTGTTAGAAGAACGGTTTGATAATGTTCAATGTGTTTGGTAATGGATTTCAGTGAAAATGTTATGAACAATGAAATAAAAATCATATTTAAAAATGTTAGGGATATGGAAGGAAGTGTAATACAAGAAAATGGTAATACGCATACCTGTACCAATGCGGGATGGTGATATTGTATATAGTACAGCATCATGTTTTATGGCTAGAAATGCACATATTGCTTTTCATGAAATAAAAAAGGACAAAGAACTCATTTTGCAATATTTCACTGTGATTATATCATACGTAAAAATAAAAATGATAAATACCTGGAGTCACAAAAGTCCCGGGACGGCTGAATATTTCCTCATGTAAGATATTTTTCAGAGAGGTCAAGGTCATTCTTGAAGTAACTTTCAACGAGGAATTCAATGGTGAGCTTTATTTTGAACTTGACGATAACTTCCAAGGTTTTTTCAAGTTCAACTATTTTTAAAAATGGAAACCCCCTTTTTTACGTCGGCAATCGATAGAGTGGGAAATCTTCCCGGTAAGAAGGCTTGCATTGAAGAGCATTCTCAAATTTCCTGTTCAATGATGACGTGACAATTATTGCATCCTTTTCGATACCGTTTTTCTGCTCGCGTTTTGAATCCTCAGAGCAGCAGAAGTGATATTTTAAATTGAATCCCTTTCTGTACCCAGTGACAATATTTTTCTAAAAAGTTTTAGATTCCCCAAGTCGACCAAGAGGTCGAATATTTTTAATCCCTTTTTACATGCACATTTCGCTGTTCTTCTTTATTGTTTTTAGAATATTAATGAGGATTGCTTGCTACACAGGTAGCTGTGATGAAGAATAATTTTTTAAACTTCTTTATCATGATTTTATATTTTTTTATTGTTCATAGTTGCATAAAGCGAGAGTTTTGTTATAAAGCGATGTATTGTTATGCACAACCCTACTATATTTGGCAAATGTTATGCTTTTGATACGCCTTTTAATGCGTTAAACGAAAATGGCGGTTTTAATATATTTCAGGTTAAGCTTGACAGCTCCGATCGACTTTAAAAGGGATTGCAATATAAATATTTTCGCTGCTTAATCGGGGATTCAAAAAATGAGGACAGAAACGGCATTCCTAGGTATTGCAATTTTTAATACCTTTGAATTCTTCTTACCGGGTTAAGTTCAAATATGTACCCAGGTCATACATAGGTACATTGTAACCTTGAAAGGGGGTTTTCAATGGAAAAAAATTGACCGTGAAATGACCTTGAAGGTCATCGTTTAGGTCATGCTTAAGGTCACTACTGAATACGCATTGTTAAAGTTAGTAACTTTGCTCGTTACGAACAAAATTTAAAAAGCTTCTATTCCCAGCGGTATGTTAACCTTGTTTAAGTTTAAATGACCTTAGAGTGAACAATACATGGCATGAAGCATGCGCAATAGACAGGGAGAGGGATAACCATGTGATATAATTGACCTATAAGCTATCGACTAATTGAATTATCATATTCTAAAAAATCAACTCATAATAAAATGAGAGCAAGGTATGAAGCATTATATATTAAAAGAATTTTTAAATCCCAAAAAATCATATTGTATCTTTTGCAAGATTTCAGAAGCGCAATTGAATCGCCGGCGATCAAAAGGGGATACGCCCGAAACGCCGTCGTTTTAGTTGGCCCCTGGGTCATATTTTTTTTTCAGGTCAAATTTCAATTTTTTAATAGCATACTCCAATAGGAAATTTTATTGCGCATATTTTTAGTCCTATAAATAAATGTGATAACTTTATTAGTTTTCGAGATAATCAAGAAAATCTTACTTTTTTCTGCAATCGCAAAATACGAATTTTTTATGTTTAACTCGCTACAAGTTCTACAATAATAGGAATTTTTAAATAAAAATTTCAGAAAATATGGACCATAATATAACGAAACCAAAGGTATTCATAGAATTCCAATGAATTGTCACTAAAAATTTACAACGATTTTTATTCTTCTCATGGCGTAAATTAGATATTGAAAGCTTCAAACGCTTCGGGAGTCGAACGAATTTTCAGAAAATTAAAATTAACGGTCACCTTAACTTTTGTTAGGTTTCAAGGAAGTTTTTTGGAAAATATCAGGCAATTATGTTTTGTAGTTTCAAAGCCACAATTGATGTAAGATTTCAGCGCTGTCCCGTACGCGTGCTAGCTCGTCCTGCAATATCAACGTCTGTATAACAGCGGACGATTGGAAGGTCAAGCAGGACACCAAAACAAAAAAGCATAATTATGTTTATTTTGATTCTCTCCTGAGGAACATAATGCACAGAAGCATTATTTTAGAATAGTGTTAGCATATAATATTCTGTTTAGGACAGTTTAAGTTTACTTAAAATAAAAAGAACCTAAATATGGGTCGAGGCAGGAAAAGAAATATAGGTGTGAAGAAAATTGGTTGAAGAATAAGAAAAAATGTTCCCGAAATAAGGTACTACTTAAAAGTATTAGCGAAAATAAAAAATTAACTTTTCTGATAATTTTAATATCCTATTATTATTTTTTATTTGATTTCTTAATAGCTTTTGCTAAAGAATCTTGTACTTTAAAATTAGTTCAAATAGTCTAATATAATGTTTTACATTGAATTCTACTATTGAAAATGAAAAAAGTTTTAAATATCAAATCATCACGA
>CAKNWW010312879.1:0-10536 GCA_932074435.1 Andricus kollari | reverse complement strand
GTCAAAAATCACGTAAAAAGTGACGTCAAAAACTATCCCAATTTGTGATGTCATTTTTTACGCCGTTTTTGACGTCGTTTTTTACTTCATTTTTTACGTCAATATTTATGTCATTTTTGACGTAGTTTTTTACGTCAAGTTTTTCAATAGGGATAGATTTTTCAGATGAAGCAACTTTCCAACTTGATGGAACTTTGAATAGACATAATTGCAGATATTGGGGAGATGAAAATCCTCACTAGATGCGAAAAGATAAATCGCAGTATCCGCAGAAACCAAATGTTTGGGCTGGAATACTTAACAATAGAATTATAGGACCATTTTTCATTGATGGTAACTTAAATGCTCAAAACTATGAAGCTATGCTTCGACCTTTAATAGTTCCTGCAATCAGAGAAATAGCCAGAGACAACTTTGAAGACATATGGTTTCAGCAGGACGGTGCACTATAGACAAGACGTTTGCGCTTACTTAGATGAGGTATTTGTTGATCGGTGGATAGGACGGAGGGGCACAATTAAATGACCAGCTAGGTCACCTGATTTGACGCCTTTCGATTATTTTTATTGGGGTTGTCTGAAGGATCGGGTGTTCAAAACAGAACCCCAAAATTTAGATGAATTACGGCAAAGGATCATAGATGAGTCAGCTCTCATTTGCATTGAAATGATCCAAAATGCTATTGATGCTTTTTATTATCGATTAGCTTACTGTCAAGAGGTGAATGGAGGACAATTCGAGCACATAAAATAAGATCTTGTGCTGATTAATGCTAATAATCAAATGTGGGAGGCGATGGGACTCACTTAAATCTAGCACCCCGATCGTGAGAGGTGAGGGGACTCACGTAAATCAAGCACCCCGATCGTGAGAGGCAAGGGGACTCTCGTAAATCAAGCACCCCAAAGGGAACAGATTTTACTACTTCCACGTCGTTGTTCCTGGGTAACGCTAAATGAACAAAATGACCTGCAAATGACCTTGAAGGTCAATCCTAAGGTCAAATTCAAGGTCACACTGGATTCCTTGTTAAAAGTTACTCCAAGAATAACATCGACGTTTTTCGTAAACACCTCAGCCGCAGCAGTACAGATTGGACCCGCCCCATACCTGGGTCAAGCTTAATAATCGTCAGCTGAAGTTCAAGGTCACCCACAACCTGAGTACATGATTGAACGTAAAATTTCCCGCTCTTTCCATTGCCGTTGTCAAAAATAGGGGTTCCCACTTGAAGAAACAAAGTTGACCTTGAAATAACATCGAAGGTCAAGCTCAAGGTCACCAATGGATTCCTTGATAAAAACTTTTTATTTTCGAGGGGGAAAAGCGACTTCGGACAAATTTACCCCGCCCCACCCCCTCAGGAGGCAGGGAGGGGGGCAACTTTGTAATTTCAAATGGGAACCCCAATTTTTTATCACAGATTCAGATTCTCCTTCATGGAATACATAAGTTTTATTCGTAAAATTTGTTCGATTCGCGAAAAAAAACCCACCCCCTGTGTCTCCTGGGGGGTGGGGTGGGGTAAATTTTGTTCAAAGTCGCTTTTCCCCCTCGAAACTAAAAAGTTTTCATTAACGATATTGTTTTCATAGGATGCGTATGATTTTAAGATATTTCGTTGTCTCAAGTTAAAAAAAACACCCTGTATATCAAAATACGGTAAATTTCCTATTGGGCATTCCGAAGTGTATATTGGTGATGACTGTAAGACTTTAACTGGTTTTGATAATGATTTAAGTGATGTAGAGGGTTTGGTTAAATGTCGTGTATTACCGCGTACAGATAAGTATTTACCTGTCCTTCCTGTCCGTATGCACGGAAAGCTAATTTTTCCCTTGTGTTATACTTGCTGCAAATTACAATTACACCAAGACTGCCCACATATAAATAATACAAGTGAGCGGGAAATAGAAGGAACATGGGTTTCCGATGAACTCAAAGAGGCGGTCGAAGATGGCTACAAGATAACAACTATGTTTTAAATCTGGCAATATGAGACAACACAGTATGATCCACTCACAAAGTCAGGGGGCCTATTCGTAGAATATATAAATAGTTTTTTCAAGCTGGAACATGAAGCTAGTGGATATCCTTCTGATTGTACTACTGAGGAGCAGAAAAAGACATATGTCCAAAAGATTTTTGATTTAGAGGGTATTCAGCTCGATCCTGAAAATATAAAAAAATCCTGGTCTACGCTCTTTGGCTAAACTCTGCTTAAATTCTTTTTGGGGTAAATCTGGTCAGCGTCAAAATATGCCGAAATCTGAAGTCCTTAGTACTCAAGACGAATTGATAAACATTATCCAGAGTCCAGATAAAATTCTGAATAATATCTTGCCCATCGACCATAAAAATATTTATTCTTCCTGGGTTTATAAAGATGAAGCTGTAGCCCCTTCTCTTATCACATATGTATTTGTAGCTGAATACAGGACCGCACAAGCTCACTTCAAATTACATGGGTATTTGAAAAAATTATATCCCCGCGTACTCTATTTTGATACGGATTCACCAGTCATAATGAGCCTAATGAGTATTACCCAGCTACAGGTTGTTTATTAGGCGATTTGACAGATGAGCTTGAAGATAATGGTTCTGGGAGTTTATAAACTTCAACTCTATCTGTGATCTTGTAGTTAATAAAGCGGCTCCGATTACATTGAATTATAGAGCCATTCGTAGAACAGCATATCACGATGTAGTAATAAAAACTGAACAAAACATCTGTCGACCAGTTCACACAAAAAGGAGATTAATTGATAATCATGATTCTCTTCAATTTGGTTATGTAGAGCATTAATAAGTTGGTAAAGATCCACTCTGAATGGTAAATTTTGTGAATATGAAAAATGAACTCTCATTCCTACGCTTATGTGTAACACTAATCTTGATGATAAATATTAAAAAAATATGTACGTACTTTTTTTCATTTTTATTAAGTATTTTTGTATACAAGTAATGAGAACATTACATTTTTTATGTTTTCAGAGTGGCTCTACGAAGCACTTACTGACACGTATTTCTGCTATAGAGAGAAAAATGGCACACCTCTGGATCCAGGGGATTTCGATTTCATACCTCAGCAAATAATGGATGGTGAAGAATATAAAGGATATCTAGACGTTGCAGCACAACCATTTACATATCAGGATTCTCCTTTTGCATAATTGAACAATATATATTTGTAAGCTTGTATCTGCACTGTATCTTGAGCACCACATAAGCAAATAATAGATTTGGTCAATTATTATTATTAGAATCATAATTACTCATGTATAACTATTGAAGAATAAAAAAACATAATTAAATTATGAATAACATAATTTGCTGCATTAGTCTCTACATGCTTCACGCAACCCTAATTTAGGTGAAAACCATCTTTTTGCGGCGGCGGGTCACAACGACGGCGGGCGGGAGAAGTTTTTTTAAGCTCTTTTCTAAGCGTGTTAAAGTAGGAGATACGTCGCGTGAGATAAACTCATAATCGACGTGTTGGGTCAGGGGTATGAACTCGAAACCTTGACAACGCGAGAAATTAGCTAATCAAGATGGGATGAGCAAAACACTAATAAGTTTTTTCAAATTGATATATCTAGAAATTTAAATTTAAAACATAAGTTCATATATCAATTGAGCTATTCGCTAGGGAATAAATATTTACCATTATATATAAAATAAAAGGTTTGACTGATGATGCATCATTATTCAATATGGATTCGCGTTGGAAACATCCGCTCACATCGCTCATATGTGGTCCAACAGGCTGTGGTAAAACTTTCTTCGTAAGCAAATTTCTTAGAAATCTCAATGGTATGTGCGATACTCAAATTGATCGCATAATTTTCTATTATTCAGGATGGCAAACGGCTTATAAGGAATATGGTAGAGAGATAGAATTTCGTGAAGGATTACCACAATCTTCTGATTACTCCAATGATCCAAAGTTGGAACTTATAATTCTCGACGATTTAATGAGGGAATCTTGAAATAACACAATTGTAGATCGGACTTAAATTCGACATGTTGCACGTCAGATTTGTCCTGAAGATCCACGTTTTATACCAGAAGCCTACCACGATGCCACATCTCAACCACATGGCTATTTACTTCTGGACTTGAAATAGTCAACTCCCGATAATTGTCGATATCGTACAAGTATATTTCTAGATGATCCTCATTAGTACGTTTACATACCAGTGAAGGATATAAAGGGAGAACACAGTGATAGTCAAATACCAGTTACGCATTTGTAATGACGTTGAAAGGTTACAAGTCAATCGGCAAGAAAAACGCCATAGTTTTGCATGCCCTGTGTCTAGTAAATACGGATCAACGGCAAGCAATACTAAAAAAATCTGATGTAAAGCTCATTGAATGTATTTGTGAGTGTGCCTTGAATATCTTGTTGGGAAATGTACTTCTTAAAGATTGTCAAAAACTAAAGCTGATAAAACATAGAAACATGTTACGAAGGTTAGTCGAAACTCGTGGCACTTGGAAAAATACGAAAAAATTTATCGTTCAAAAAGGTGGGTTCAACCTCTCTTACTTGGTCCAATCATTGGTGCTCTGGTTTCCAATTTGTTCAAGTCCCCATCAGTGACATCAGAAACAGGTCGAAAAAATTAATCAGCAAATGCAAACGATATATCATACATATTTACATAGCAATAATAATCCAACGATTATACCATCGATACCTGGTGCAACTACAGAGACACCTTAAATTAATCTCGGCAGATTGGATTCCTAAATGAGTCGAATCGTTTTTGCCAGTGAAGGATATTATAGCTAATTTACCTAAATCTTTTCGTTCCAAAACTAATTTATTGTTTAATGACTTAATAAAACCTAATTTGCCGACAGGATAAAATGGGATAAATGTGGTTCAGTGATTATTGACAGGAGACTTATTGAGCATTCAAACATACAGATCTGGTTACCCAGTGGACACGAAATTTCACGACGCATTTACGACATCGTAAAGACACCTTAACGACATGGACATAGGATGATGTAAAGTTGTCGTAAAGATGTCGTAACGATGTTGTAAAGACGTCGCAAAATTTTGTGCCCGCTGGGTAACGATGCATTAAGGTTTAGAAAAAGTTTCGATCCTCCTCGCAGAAGTCACTTTGCCCGTATCCTTCAAGAGATTGGTACCCCGCGAGAACTCGTGAAAAATCAAGAACATTTGATTCCTGCTAAACAAATACAGCGAGATATCAATAACCGATCGCTCTTAAATCAAGAATCTCTCATAACTGACGATGAAACAACTGATGATGAAGGAAGGTCTGATAGAATCCTAAATGTTTCCAATAAGACCATCCGTGAAAGAAGTTGTAGTAGAATCGAAAGTAATACCAGTCAAGAAAAGAGACAAACTGGTTCAGGAATGGTAACAAAGTGGCAGTCTTTTATTCCAAAATGAAGCTGCTTGAAGAAATATACTACAACCCAAGTCATCCAGCTTCTTATAGCGATGTAGAAAAAATAACTCGCGCCACACGCGGGAGAGTATCACGTACACAAGTGTATGATTAGCTAAAATCCCAGGATGCATTCACTTTACATCGACCTATTCGATGAAAATTTCACAGAGCCCATTATACGGTTTCCAATCTTGATGAGGTTTGGGAGTGTGGTTTAATCGACATGCAAAGTTTGTCCATTATAACGATAATCACCGTTATATTTTAGTAGTGATTGATGTTTTGAGTAAATTTGTCTGGGTTGAACCTCTTCGAAATAAAACTGCACTGGAGGTGAAACATGCTTTTAAGTGTATTTTATAAAAAAGTAATCATCGAGTACCACTCTGTTTACAATCAGACAAGGGAAAAGAATTTTTGGGCTCCCCTTTCCAAAAATATTTGTCTGATAATGGGATAAAATTCCGTATAACGCGGGATCCTAACATTAAAGCAGCCATAGTAGAGCGTTTCAATCGGACACTCAAGGTACGTATGTGGCGGTATTTTACACATAAAAACACTCGACGTTATATTGATGTTTTACAACAACTTGTGAATGCATACAATAATACTCGATATTCAAGTATTAGAATGACACCGTCTAAAGTTAATTTATCGAATGCAGCCGAAGCTCGAGCAAATATTCAACAAGGAATTATTTGTTATAAGGCGAACCATTACAGGAAGAATTTAGGCACCCTACATGTATCAGTTGAAAGATTTAGCAGGGGAAGACATAGCAGGTATTTTTTACGAAGAGGAATTGACTGGTGCAAACAATAACAATATTGAGGAGGAAGAATTTCAAATTAAAAAACTAGTACAGTCTAAAGGCAAGGAAAACAAAAAGCAATTTCATGTCCAGTGGGTAGATTATCCTGACAAATTTAATTCGTGGATTCCAGCCTCAAATTAAAAAAAACTTGTGAAAATTAAAATCGATCAATTTTACCTCATTATACAAAGCACTCACGAAAATACAACTTCCTCGTACGTTTCTTCATGTGAGACGCGATAATTCATTTGATATAATCAATATAATCAATATGATGGAAATAGTAAAAATATAAAATCCTTCTTCACAAATATAACGTGCCTACACGGAGAGAAATCTGTTGCGAATATCGCATCGGACGATATTGCTATTTATGCGAGCAAGTGTTCGATGCGGATAACGTACAAGAAGATTGCAATCATCGGTCGGTAACCATGCTATCTTAGTACTAAAGTGTCCAATGCGAAAAGGGCATGCGCACCGCCGCGCTGAACGCACCAATACTTACATGCTGAAAACGCACGGAGTAGTCCGTGCGAAAAGAGTAAGGGTCCCGAGCGTTTTGAAGATTTTCGGACTGCGCATGCTTGTGGTTACCATAGGCAACAAGTAGACAGGGGACTGTATACATATATATGTTCGCTTGTCGCCTATGGTAACCGCAAGCATGCGCAGTTCGAAAATCTTCAAAACGCTCGGAACCCGTCCTATTTTCGCACGGACTACTCCGTGCGTTTTCTGTATGGTAGTATTGGTGCGTTCAGCGCATCGGTGTGCATGCCTTCTTCGCATCGCTTTTCGGCGTTATTCGGAGTAGAGATTCTAATACCGGAATTGCAGGAATCGAGGCGATTTTAGTATGGCACACGTGCTACACTTTCCGCATAGTACGTTCCCATGCAATACTCGCAACAGATTTTTCTCCGTTTATTAGTATTAGAAACCATAAAATGACTGATGAAAATATGGAAGATAAGTTAGAAGATACAATAGATTTAATTTCCTTGAGAGAAAAGAAATGAGAGAAGAAATGTCTCTTATGTGGAAAAAACCCCGTGTGAATTTCTTTCAAGCGGGTCTTTATGCCAATATTGCAGTTACGTAAGTATATAAAAACAGTGTGGACAATTATGTCTGATTGATCACCATTTTTTGGTACTTAGTGATAAATTATCACGTATTCTTGGGTTCGCTCCAAATGATCTAATTCCAATTAAAACTAATGACTACATTGTTAGACATCCACATTGTCTACCAAGTGCTCTCCCGGATAATTGATTTGTTTACTGTAATATTTGTGAACCGCGCGTTACAGGCGATGTCAAAGCACCACTTTTACGCACGGTTGCCGTAGATACAACAGATTATAATTTTGATACAATACAAGTCACCCATTTTCAATCACCTAACTACATACCAGTTCTTAGCACTGCTACACTTCACTTTAAGCGTATTGAATAGATAAAAGAACCATAATGAGTCATTACATAGATTCACAGGGCCACAAAATGAAAACCATACACGTCAGGATCAAAGTCATTTGAAGGTCAACTTCGTTAATTCGAGAGAGGTCATCTCTTTGACCCAAGATTGTAAAAGATCGGAAAATTTTACGTTCGATTATATTTTTACCCACGGGATCGAGTGACCTCTAGAGGTCGCATGAAGATCAAAGGCATTATTTAGAACTTCTGAATCTAGTGCCTTGTCATGATTTGCCATTATCGAGGTAATGACCCTTACAAAATACGTTTTCGGTTGCGCTGATCACGAATCCGTCGACCTTATGATGCCTACAAGTCAGGATCGAGGTGATTTGAAGGTCAACTTCATAAATTCGAGAGATATCATTTTTTTGACCTCAGATTCTGAAAGAGCAGGAAAATTTTACGTTCGGAAATATTTTTATCCACGGGTCCCAGTCACCTCTAGAGGTCATATTAATGTCAAACCCATTCTTTAGCACTTCTTGATACAGGTGGCTTGTCATGTGTTGCCAATATCGAGTTAATGACCCTTACAAAATACGCTTTCGGGTGCGCTGATCACGAATTCGTTACCCATATGACCCCTACACATCAGGATGTAGGTCATTTGAGAGTCAACTTCGTTAATTTGAGAGATATCATCCTTTTGACCTTAGATTCTGAAAGAGCGGGAACATTTACTTCAGGATATATTTTCACCCACGGGTCCCAGTGACCCCTCGAGATCATGTGAAGGTTAAATAGATCATTCTCAATTCCGTAACAAGTATCTCGTCTTGGTAACCGGATACAGAGGAAATGACGTTAGCATTTTCATTCCCATCCAATGAAAAGCTACTAGGTTCAGAAATTCTAAAGAATGCTTTTGCCCTTCATGTGATCTTCATGTCAAAAAGATTATATCTCTCAAATTAACGAAGTTTACCTTCAAATGACCTTGATGCTGACGTGCAGAGGTCATAGGGGTCATGGATTCGTGAACCCCACAAATAAAATATAAAAATATAAAATTCTGTCAAGAATCGTTTTGAAGAATCAAGACAAAATTTAAAACGTCGTGCAGTGGACAAAATGGAGAATATCATAAACAGCTCGGGCTATAAACATAGTAGGAAGAAACAAATGATTCAGTCTGCTTCTAATAGTGGTATGCTTCACCTCGTGAGACGAAATGCATTGAAAAAAAGTGAAAAAAATTAAAAGCGGGTTACCACAAAGAGGAAGAAGTCTACAAAAAAAAAAGACGACAAAGAGACGCACAAAATCAAGGAATAGCAAAATTACCTCTAACGCAGACATGTATAGAGAGTTCTCAATGTGTTAAGTATAAACCCGTTTCTTCTCTCACTGATGATGCCCCCATAGTAGGACCTGTAAACAATCTCCTGCATTCACTCTTGAATCAGGTGGATGTATATTTAAGTCAAAAAGTGGTATCACCACCTAGTAATTCTTATGCATATCGAGCATACATTGAGACTTTACTCAACTATGGGCAAAAAACAGTCATCTTACATCATCTCTGTGGTATAATGATACTGCTGGAAAAATAGATGAATTCGATGCTAATAAGGGTTTAAAAAATCAACAGAAATATTTAAGTGTTGATAAATCTTATTTATCTTATCGGCTATTTACATTGTGATATTTTCAATCAAGATGAATTTCTCATCAACGGTGTAGAGTTACGAGTTCGGCTCGTTCGATCAAAAGATAATTTCTGTCCTGTGTATAGTACAAGCAACTGTCATATACACATTGAGGGGGCCTCGCTACTTATTCGTAGAGAAAATATCAATCCTGGTATTCTTCTTGCACACGCTAAAGCTCTATCTCAAGGCACTGAAAAATATCCGATTACACGTGTCGAGGTGAAAGCTATGACGATACACTCGGGTGTTCACGCTGAAACCCTTGACAATGTTACTCTTGGTCAATTACTAAAAAGAATAATAATCGGATTCGTAGACAATACTGCATATAATGGCAATGGAAACAAGAATCCCTTTAATTTCCAAAATTATAAAATTAATCATCTATAGCTTTATGTTGATGGTACTCAGATACCTTCGAAACCTCTACAACCATCCTTCAACACTAAAAATATGTGCATCGAGGCAGATAACACGTTATGTACTGGAACTGGTATTCATTTTCTGAATGAGGGAAATAGTATTGATCCACAACAATATTCAGTCGGAAATTGTTTATTTGCATTTTATCTTACATCGGATCTCTCTGCTAATAGTTATTCTCACTGGAATCTTGTGAAACATGGTAGTCTCAGAATTGAGGTACGATTTGAAGAAGCGCTTGTTAGCACAGTTAATTGTATAGTATATGCAGAGTATAATAATGTTTTGGAAATAGACTCGTCGAGATAAATTATAGCGTGGTTGATATAAAATGGTTTCGTGATGATTCTGGCCGTTTAATACTTAAAGAAGTAGCTGTGGTTACTGTAGATCGCTACTGTATAGCTCATTGGATTACTTCTCCACCTTATGCATTTACCGATCTTACAAGCCCATCTCAACGACAAAATAATTGGCTCATTTGTAAATATCATGGTATCGAATGGTTTGAAGGAGATGTTCCAATGAATTTTCTACACGCTCATCTTCGTGACGTAACCTGGGCTGCTAGACTAATATACACCCGAGGACATGAAAAGGCCATTTTGCTGCAAAAGATTACTAGCAGACGCATCACAAACTTGGAAGAGCTAAACTGTCCATCATTTAAAAGTCTGACTTTCCTGAATGAGTTTTGCTTTCATCATGGAATAAAA
>CAKNWW010312855.1:0-12339 GCA_932074435.1 Andricus kollari | reverse complement strand
ATTAATTAATGAATAAACATTATTCTGGTTCAATTACTTTGAAATACTTACTGTGTTTCATAACCTTTTTTGTATCTCCATCGTTTTAAAGCATAAAAGGCATAGGAAAATGTATACCGAGGCAAGCTAACTTAATTAAAAATCAAAGATTCAAACTTATATTACTTTTTGTCTATAGTATTAATCTACTTATAACCATTTCTACAGTATACTTTATACGGTAATAGATACCCCGAAACAAGAATTTCTTCTTAATTTCCTAAAATTACTTAAATATCTGTGAAGGGCATAAAAGTGAAAGATTGTAGACATATGCCCATAAAAATATCTATTTTTAAAATTAAAATGCGAAGCTTTTATGAAAAGTTTCCAGGGTCCAAAGCCATTCAGCTAGAAAATTATATAGGCAGTTATAAAATCCGGCCTCTCAATTATTATTTGTATGTCTTTTTCATTTGAGGGGATTAAGGAGTTTTAAATGAATGGCGTAAGCTTAAATTAGAGATGGTGTAATTAAGATGGAGGATGGGTAGGTAAGCTGAGCTTTGAATACAGTCTGTAACATGAAACTTCTTAAACGATTCGGTACTTGGCTAGAGAATTCGGACAAGGTGGAAGAGGAGCGGTGGCCTCTTTGCTCCTCATTACTCATCTGGCTGATAGTGAAGATATATGAGGAAGTAGGTTGGGTTTGCTGGAGGCTGTGATATGTGTTAGGGCAAACCATTGTCCCGAATAGGTCGGAATTACGACGCTTACAATACGACGATTGTTTCAGTTCTTGGTGGCATTGAACGGCTCGTTCTCATCCCCTCGAAAACTATTAAATTCGTTATTAATGCTACCAATGGCTCGAGCGGCTCGTGTTGTAATATCGCCGTAATTGGACGAGAAAATATTATTCCCTCGACATTGTGTTAGCTCAGGCTGTTGCGCGAGGTCAGCAGCGGTCAACGCGAGCAAAAAGTTTTTCTTTGAACTGGAAAATGGGGAATTGAATTAAAATTGAAAAAACGTTCAGTTGTCAGACATTCCTGGTGGTGAAACAGAGAATTTGTTTTGAAGTTAGAGACTTTATCTTTAATCTTAGATTTAATTTAGGTTCAGCTGGGTGTCAAAATTTAATATAAAAAAGTTACATATGTTTTTCGTTTCTACTTTTTCAGGCTCTTTGCGCTGGAATCGAAATTCAGAGGCGCGAAGATCTGCAAAAATGATCAAAGACTTTAGAGTGTGTCCCTTTGATGACTTCATCCACGCAATTTCCATCGAATGAATGGGATACTCGTTTGAATCCGCGAAATTAAGTAATCCTACGCCAAAAATAATGTCATTCGAAGCATTGAGTATTCGTCGTGTGCGTGTTTGTCACTTTGTGACAGCAATGTGCGTGTTTCAGTGGTGGCCATTAGCTAGATTACTAATATAGTCGTCAAATGATGAGCATCATAAAATTATAGGGATGTGTTTGTCATGAAATTAGTAGATGAAATTACGAGTTTATAAAGAGTACATTTTCAATATGTTGCGACTCAAATAAAAATTCCATTCGGGCTTTGTTACTCAATAAATGTGTGCATTTAGAATCCGAAAATTTATTCCGTATCTTGTTTGTTTATTTTATACTGTCATTTAGATATGGTAAATTTTTAAAGTAAATTATTCTGCTGATTAAAATGAAAGCAATTTAGAGCAAAGAAGTATTTTACCTCACGGCTTCACTTTTGCAGGAAGACCAGCTATCATTATCCTTATCTCGGGTAGCACAGGTACTCGTAGGAGGACTTTCTTACCACGTTTTGCAGGAAACGAGAGCCTTAAGTGCTACCCTTTTAGTCTCCCATCCTTTCCCTCAGACAAGTGTTTTCACACGAGTTTACTAGGCACCAATGAAAATTGTGTAAAAGGATACCGTAATTCGAGCAGAGTGGAGAAAAAGTAATAAGGTACGGATTCCCTCTTAAAGCGATCTTCCTAGAGGCTTTTAAAATATGCTACATCGAAGTTGATCTTCACAGTATTTTGTTCATATTTTTCAACTTTTTTTTTTAAATAACTGATAGTACAGTTTTAATTGCATGAGCAATTTAAATTTTAGTTGTAAAACTGACTTTAAATAGGGATATAATGTTGGAGTTTTCGCAAAGATCTACTGTAGGCCGAAGGTGGCCGCTGGCCCGAAGCCAAACTCACTCTCTCGAATTATGAGAGGATGGCTGCAGACTCGCCAGTGCAGTGCTGAGAGCTGGACCTGTAAGCGTACTTTACGGGAGGGTGGACTTTGGCTTATTTTCCGTATTTAGAATTTTATTGCAATCCCCTCACCCTTCCCGATCTCCTTTACTTGGCTCGCCAATTGGGATCGTGAAATACAGCAGCCATTCGTTTCTCTGGAGCTGGCTATTTAAGGCTTTTTAAGCGCATCCAATAGATCTCGCAGGTCTGTGACGTAAATGTTAGAGCCTACCACAGAAGAAAAAGTGAGTAAGAATCCGAATTAGTTGACAAATAAAACGGCTTAATTACCTTGAATTAGAATCAAGTGGTACACTTTTATTTAATTTTGTTGAAATAATACATAAGCCGGGGTAAATATGTCAATGTAAGTCAATCCTCTAATTATTCAATGTTATACTATTTTCTCTCCAAATATCAATACAGATTTTCAATCGAGTTTCTTCATCTACATCAGAGGAGATTTATTTAATTCTATTTCACAAAGGATTGATATACCGGTAAATGAAAATGAACCCTTCGCGTACAGGATAGAATTTCGTGGTGAAATTTTACCCGCGAGACAAGCGAAAGTGTTGGAGAGGGCAGTAGTTTTCCAGCCTGAGCGCACAGAGGAAAGGAGAGTCTGTTAAGTGATACGAATGCTTTCAGGGTTTTTGCGGTTCCCCTAAACTATATTTAATGCCCGAACACCGTCTTTGGGGGCTGAACTTAAATCACTGCTGTGCGAGAACTTGCCTGACGTGTGGGCAGTATATGAAAAAGTGAACACGCTAGTATTTTCCTGGACAAATATATTGTAGAGATTTATATTTAAAAATAAATAATAGATTGTTCAAATTTGGTTTATTTGCCCGTACTAAGTTCTGACGTCATATAATCAGAATTAGGGCTCTAGCACTCTTTAAACAATTAAAAAATGATCAGCTCAATCTTAGTTTTTAAAGTAATTATTGTTCTTGGGCATCGATGCGACTAATGTTTTTTTATTAAAATGTGTCTATAAGCTTGTATCCGTTCTTACACTAATACACGGAAAAAGTTAGCATTGAATCAAGAAAATATTTGTACGAATACGGACGATACAATATTTTCATGATCCAAGAAAAAGTGTCTTGTCTCAAGAAAATGTACTTACATGAAGAAAATGAAGTGTATGCAATCTAATACATTTTGTTGAGACAAGAAATATTTTCTTAGATCAAGAAAGTATTGTATGATCCGTATTCGGAACAATATTTTCTTGATTCAATATTAACTCTTTTTCCGTCAATTACTTTTGTCAAACTATTATAATGTAATTTTAGTATCATTAGTAGTTTTATATAGGGTAATCGGTACAATGGTCTGCCACAACGCAATTATTGGCAACCTCGTTTAAATATGCTTCTATTGAAAAATAATCACAAACAAAAGTTGTTGAGGTTAAGCGTGTCCTCTTGCAGAAAAGTATTATTTTTGTTATAGTTACGATAGATTTTACTACAAAATTGAAGATTTTAATTGAATTTGATGACTTTTAAACTTCTAGTTTTATATCAGTGTTCACTAGTAATAACCGTGCATATAAGGAAATATTGATTCTAAACAAATTTATTCTAAACAAATTTGAATCTTTAAATCCAAAGAACGAACAGAAGACCTTGCCCGATCGGAAAAAGAGTTTTCACGTAATAATTTAATATTGGGAGGGAGGGGGGTAACTTTTGTGGGGTATTAAAGATAATTCCTTACGAAAGATAAAAAACTAACAAAATTCCAGATTTTCCATAGAATGCAAGATTCATTCCTCAAGTTAAAAAATTCATCTCCGACAAAATATGCCGGAATAGAAAATCAAGGATGTTCACTAGTTATATCAAGCTTAAAATTAAGCATTTTTAAACATTATTATTATTATTAATATCATTTTTAAAAATACTTAATTTTGAGCTTTTGAGGATTTATAAAATTAAGGAAAATATTCTCATAGTTAATTGTAACTAATTTTAGAAGGGAATTAGAGGCTAACTTGAGAACAAATATGTCAGAGTAAAATTGTTTATTTAACAATAGTTTTATGTTTTTGGTTTCTCTTGAGGTAAAAGTTGAAATTATTAAGTAATTCTAATATAATCCAGCTCATTTTATTCTTTGAAAGATTCTCTACACATCTCTTCATATGTATTTATTTGAAAAATTTTATTTAAGAATTATACAATTTTTATTTTTATAAACAATATTTTTCCGCAACACATTTTTTTAAATAAAAACGTACCCAAAAGATTTTTTGTACATTTTTCAAGAAGTAAAATGAGACCTACAGTATCAGGATTAAATAAGAATTGCAACTTTTACCTGAACAGAAAGCAAAAACTCTAAATAAATACAGTTTAATATACAATTTTAACTTGATTGTTAGCAATTCTCATTTTTGAGCTTGATATAACTAGTGAGCATTATTCGTCAACCGGAGATATCTCGAGTGTGAGTGGTTATTTCTCACCGGGTGAAATACGAGAAGTACAATCCCTTTTGGCCCTCCTGCATAAAGTACTGCGATATCTATGGACAAAATGAGGTTTAGATGCTCCTCTCTACGAAAGAGAAAATTGAAATGTTTTTTTAATATTAAACTTTACATTATTTACTATTCTTTTACTTTAAGAAGTCCCCTCAAAAACAGCTCTGCATGACAAAGCTTACTTTGTTGCATATAAGACAAATCCACGTTTGTTTGTGTACAAAAATTCGTTTGAAAAATAACCGTAGCGAAAAAACGAAATCGGTGCTGTTTTCGAGTCTCTGCGACGTTGGCTTGATTCTCTATGAGGATATCTTTGCAATAAACAATGTGAAAAATTTGAAAAAAGTCACATAAATCGCTTGATATTTTGACAATACTATCTGTGGCTGTGCTATCTCTTGTAATTTACATAGTAGAGAGGTTGTATTTTGACTTAAATTGCTTGGAAAGTTTCAACAAATACACTAGAGTTATAATTAACTATAATAAATGAAAAATTTATTAGTTTTTAACTAATATTTTTAGGTGCCTGATTAATTAATTTCAAACTTTTCAACTTTGTTATTTCAAATAAAGTATTTATTGCAATAAAGTAAGCTTTATCATTTGAAGCACAGCAAAAACTGAGGGTTCGTTAATGTTGTGGCTTAAGTAAAAGTTGGTATCATTTACAACTGAGACTCCAATAGAACTCTTTTTGAGGATGCCTTTTTAGTTCTTTGATATCCGATAGATGGCTATTCACATTTTCAACTGCGCATTTGCCGAACAGCGCGAGCCTATTTGAAATCAATAAATACTATGACTAATCGTACAGATAAATATAAACAAACATTTTTTATTCTTTTTAAAATTAAATTAAATGACAGAAATACCCAACTTCCCAAATAATGTAATATTAACGTAATATTGCAAGTGTATAATATATCATTTTAAATAGTACCGCGCTATTTCAGTACATGCGCAGTTGAAAACGTCGGATTTTCAACATAACCTCAAAAACGGTCATAATTTATGTGCACTATCTTCCTTTCTAGAATGACTAATGTCTATAATTTTAATTTCTTCATTAGATTTTTTCCTGTGCAATATCATTTAGTCCGAATTACAAAATAAAATGTGCATCATTAACTTGTAAAATGTTCGAAGTGAGTCAAGGCAGTAGTGGCAAAAAGGGCTCTATTGGAACCGTTTCAATCCATACTTTGGGTTCATTTAGAAACCATTCACCATTATGGGTTCTTCTTCAGCAAGAGAGGTTCCTTTTTGTTACAGCTCCTTTAGAACCAAAAATTGGTTCTAACAGAAACCCTAGTTTTTTTCTGTGAAGAGCCTTCGTAAAATGAACGGATAGTATTTAAGTGAAGCCATTAACTTCATCTACAGATAATATTAAAAATATTACGTTGGATACAGTTTCACTGAACTTTAATAACCTAGAATATTTTACGTTCTTGGGTTAAAGATATCTTATTATGCAATACTCCCTTATTTCGAATAAATATGCCACGATAGTCGAGTAATAATATTCAGTCGTGTCGTTCACCTTCTCTGCCGGTTCGGATCCGACCATTGTAATCCTCCTGATTTCATTTCCTTATTCCCTCGTGCGAAGTTATATCGAATCATTGAAATGAATCTCAATTCCGATTTGAGCACTAGTCGAGGATAAATCGCATGCAACTTTCTTTTACAAAAGCTGCGACGTGCGGAAAAACTTGTAGTCGAAATGGGGAAAGGAAAATGAAATGTAAGGTGTCGAGTCTACTGACGACATCCTCTATTCTAACGCCAGAAAGTTTACGAAGTGACGGTGGCGCCTTTTGCACAATAGCTAGTTACGGAACAATGTTCGAAGTGGGGGAAATTTGGCCGAATTTAATTATGAGACGCCTTGGAAACCGACAAACGACGGGAATTGAAGTATGTCTCGCGACAGGGTTGTACCCGCGGGAGAAATTGAATACGGACTAATTTTACTCGTAATACGACCGCCGAGTCCCCTCTTTCTTCCTGGATCGCCTTCTTCCTGCGCAGACGAGATTTTTCCTTTTTCCATTGGTCTATTAGGACTCGGGGGAAACGAAAAATTACGATTTCCTATGTAAAGCCAGAGTGGGACTAAAACAGTTTTTTTTTTAATTCTTGGTAGAAAAATGTATGTAGTCAATTTTTTTGCTCATTTTCCCGCATTGCATTTTTTGTTACGGGTTCTTTTAGCCTTAAGATTGCGTAATTAAACGAAGTTCAAGCTTTGCAATGCAATGTAATGCTCTAACATGATTTAATCTGAAATGTTTTTAATTTAAAAATCTTCAGTTATGTGATTCCTTAAAATTTGGAATTTTTGAAGCCTTTAATTAGAATATTACCACTTTTAATGTTTGTATTTAACATTTCAAATAACCGGGAAAAATTTTAGCATGTCGGAAAATAATCCTGAATTGAATAACCCAAATTGATCATTTAAATTGCTGAGTTTTAAAAAAATGAATTCAATGTCCCAGAAAGCTCGGTTTAAAACGGGCAGATTCATCAATGATGAATGATTATTCATTAGGGTTTATTCAGAGCAAATGGTCAATCTTCCAAGATTATATTATCTGAATTATTTTTATCAATGTAGATTACGATACGTCCTTCTGTTTTTATTTACCAGCATTCTTTTTTAAGAAAATAATTTCGGCAATCGTACAATCCAGTTATATCGTACAATATTCTTACGTATTTAAGTATTACAGTATTCCAACCCGGCGAAATGAAATCTTCAAACAGCATGCATTTTCTTGCTACTTCAAGAAATGTCATCCAGCAGACTGTGAATAATTTCAAATTCATAGCTAATTGAAAATTCAGAATAATCCGACTCGTTCCAATTATTTGAGGAAGAAAGTTTCTGGGAAGTTCTTAGTGCCTGTTACTTAAGTAAAAGATTCAACAGGAACCGAAACTCCATTTATCCACCGACCAAGAGATCTCGATCAGTGTGAAGTATGACTATAATAAGATCAGGAAAGTTACGTTATAGATGTAAATGGATGGAGAAATGTTGGAAAGGAACATGGAATAGCGAGCACAGTACAAGCTGAAGGATTCTGCTTTCTTGGTATCCTCTCCCATATTAACATATTTAATATAATTATTTACTAGGGACTTGGCAACTATAATATACTCCAAATCTTGTCATCTCTGCATATCAGACTTCGGAATCCATTCTCTCGTAGTTGCTTCTATTCATCCATGGTTCTCATTATACAAATATTTTCTACATGTCGGATAAATTTCTATCATGATATTCTTCATCGTCCTCATTTTCCGCTTAATTCCATTTTATTTTTTTATATAGGCAACCATTCCAGAAGCTCGCTAATCACACAGTTCGCTTTTTTCATAGACGAGCCAGTGCAGTCATTCGTCTTGCATCACACAGAATTAGATGAGTCTGTCTGTGAGAAGAGATCCGAAGGCACGCGTGGTGTGGGACACCAGGCATTTTCCATTTATAAGAAAATACGTTCTGAAATTCCCTCTGGGAAGAAAGCGCCGACTCGGTGCGATCTTTATTTGTACTTATTGTCCAGAAAATAAGAACGTCGCATCAGACTTTTTTCCAAGACACCTTGGTGATTTCTGCCATTCTTTCTTCCTTTACAATATTGATTTAGTGATATTATTAGAAATACCACCGACCTTTCGTTTTACATTATATTTTATATTAATTTGGAGCATATACGCAAATAGTTGCATTTTCAACCAAAAAAGATAAAATTTCTACAAAATGAGATAAATTTCCAAACCATAAATAGAGTAAATAAGTTTTCACTTAAGAACACACTCTTAACAAAATTTGATAAATTTAAACTGTAAAGTGAATTTAGAAACTTATTGGGTTCTATTAATTCAGATCCCGTTTTAAGAAAAACTGATGTGAATTGCAATGAGAAAAAAACTTAAATTGCTTAATTTATCTAATATTTTACATCCAAATGCTGAAAAAAGTCTTTCAAATGTTGGTTTAGGCAAATGAAGTACCAAAAAAATTAAAAAGTCTCACTTCGAAGCAAGCACTTTAGCATCTATGGCTTTCAATGTTATGCATTTATAATAGAGAATATTTCTAACTTTTTGAATTAAAAAGTTGAAAAACGGAATTATTATAAGCGTGAAATGCTCAAAATTAGCTAATTGTAAGTTCTGATTTAACGGTGATAATATTTCAACTAGAACAACTAGATAATATCTATCTTAAAATATGGATGGTGATAATAGAAATTTCGATGGGAATCATCTTTCCAGTTTTTGTTCCGACGAGAGGAAAAATTTGTAGGAATTCCATTTGATAATTCAGGAAATTTTCGTAGCTCGCGTTTTTGCTCACCACTGCACTATCCTATCAACATACTAATGGCTCCGCGGAAGAGACGGCGACAGCTGTCACAGATATTCACTTCCCGAGAGCAGACTCGAATCTCACGTGACACTGCTACAGAAATTAGGGAGTGGATTTCTAGATAACTCAAACAAGTTGCCAAAACTGCTTTCAGGTTTAAGCTTGTTTAAGATGACTCCTTCGAAAAGTTCAATATACGCATTCATTACTTCAGTTGCGACGCTTTACGACTTAGAGTTCGAACACTTTATGAGATTAATGAAACTTATAGTGTTTGAGTACTTAGGATTCACACAACTTCATCTAGATTTGCTGATTTAATGTAAATACTAAAAATTAAATCATAATCCGCCCGCAAAAACACGAATAAAGGACGTGAATATTTTATTTAATATTAAATATCTTTGGCCTTTTTATTGATATCTAAAATGCAGCAGACGAGCAGACTATTAATTAGCTATCGCATTTTCTCATGTCGTCAGCTTTCATTTATCATCAGAGTATCGTTCTGTTTACCCGCGTGCTATACGCTTAAAAAAAGAAGATGTTCCCATGCATCCTTCATATCGTCGGCATCATCAATCAGTCTCAGTTCATTGGAAATCAACAAATCTTTGACCAGAAAGTAACCGAAGCTGTCTTGCAAATATTCGTTAAAAACGAAAATAAAATTTATCGTGGTTCTTTTTATATACGTCTCAATAATCTAAAACTTAATTGTGATCCAGTTATAAATGTCAAAATAAAACCAATTGTAATTAGTGCTTTCGCGTCCAATCATAATTAAACAGTAATGAATAATAGCTACGCAATTACAGTGAATCGTTACCTTGATGTCTATGCAGAGATATCTCAAACCCGGCTTCAAAATGCAATACAATACCATATGAAATTTCCAAAAAAGAGAATACAAATATTTATGTGAAATGCACGTCTTACGTTCCGTCATGCTAAGCAAACTGAATTTTTCGTTACTAGACTATTCTTTGCTATAAGATTCTAATGAGGAGAGAAGCCTTCTGAGGCAAAAAAACTTGACGAGCTTTGAAAAATATGTTCGTAAGCTTTTAAAATACGAGCTCCTGTTTGTGGTGTAAATCGATGCGGGTCGAACAAAAGACGGCAATGTCTGCGCTCATCGGCTTACCTTACGTTCTTAGTTTCCAATAGATTGTCCGAACTTCACTTGGGGATACTTTTCCTAAAAACGTAGGGATAGCCTGCGGTAGGCGGCGTCAATTAGCGCTTGACGATGAAAAATGAGATCCAACTTCATCAAAAACTCACGGCGAAGCTAGTCATGCCGAGGAAGTTAGTGTTCAAATTGATTTAATAGACGCTAACGATTTCGCGATACTGTAACCTTCGAAGAAAATACTAAATTATGTCCCTTTTGCACATTTCAGTATTCTTGACCAAATTAAATAACCCCAACAAAAGCACCCAATTGGGATCTCATTGGCATTCCGAAGAAAGTCCCTCTAAAGTACACCCTGAAAAATATTTTCCCTAAAATATAGACATCGTTTCTTTAACATAATTTCTTAACATAAAAATGATTTCAAATGAAGGAAAAGTTTATTTCATCTTGAATAATAAGCTATTTCCTGCTTTTTGGTTAAAAACAATTATTTCTCTAACGGTTTTCTTTAATGTAAAAAAATATTTGAAAGTACATTTTTTAAAACAACACATACTTTTAAAAAACAAAATTGCACAAGAAGGCTTGAAAAGAATTATGTTCTTCAAAAAGCCGTTTTTTAAAAAACAAACACTCAAGGAATTCAAATTTATGCAAAATAATTGCACAAAAATAGTTACAATAAGGGAAATATGTTTACAAAAAACATAGTAAAACGGTTCATTAGAGACAGATATATGACAATTGAAAAAAGAGGGAGAAAAAGAAAAAGACATCCAAAACCACCTCTCTCTCATTTGTTTTGACTCAAAGAAATTATTAAAAGAAATTAAAGAAATGTATAAATGATTTATTATGTAATTTCAAATATCTGATAACTATTTAAATAATTAATGAAATGGCAGCGTCAAAATTCGGATGTTTTCCGAATTATTATTTATGAGATATTTCAGTTTTCTTTCTTGGTTTTATAATTAAACAACTTTTTTTAAATACACGGAAAAATGTGTAGCTTGAACAGAAAAATACAGGAAAATCAAATCAAGGACACTTTAATATATTTGGATACAGTCATTTTTGTTGTTGAAACAGCTAACCGTAACTCCCGCTATTGCCAATATCGTTGGTTCGCTTCTAACCATATTTGTAGCAATATCAAGGATAAATATAGCTGATTTAGTTAAACAAAAAATTTTCATGTATCTAACATGATGCAAATAATGTCAAAATATACAAAGATGTGATTTTCAAGACGAAAATCAAGGTGATTCCTATCTCACACGTTCGAACTATATTCTACAAAATTTCAGAATGAGATTTTTTGCAGAAGAGGAAAACATCGTAACAATGACGCTTTCAAATGCAAAGCAGCTTCCAGGTCGATCGAATGTAAATACAAGTAGCCGTAGAGTTTGACAGTAGTGTACTTAGTTCTTGACGAGGGTGAAGTCGAAGCTGAGGAGTGAGCTCTGTTGTTAGGACGATCTGTCGGTTCGTTGGCCAAGTCCTCCAACTTAGTAATTTCACGAGAACATTTCCTTGTCGAGTTTGGTGGTCATGTTCATCAAACGTGATCAATGGAAATCTCCTAAGCCAAATGGCCAGAAGGGTGAATGAAAATCGCACTATAAATAAGGCTAACTTATGGTCCTTTTATACGACGTCAATTATATACTTCACCCTCATAAAATATGAATAATTGCTAAGGATTACTGGTATGCAAAATTTCTCCAGGCTTCCCACACTGCACGAGTCAGCTCTTCGTGAAATACATCCGGGAATGAAATTGCACTGAGTCTGCATAAATGCGCATTTCGTTCGATCAACCCTTAAAAAAAGGATTCACACATTTTCAATGGTCGGAGAAGTAGATAGTCGGAAGCACCCCTACTTTACTCTCTAAATCTAAATCAGATTTGCATTAATATTGCCACATTAAATCTGAATAGTTTTCAGCTAATTTACTGGGTAATAATATTATGACTATTTCAATTATAAAATTATTCGTGAACGATTTATAAGTATATTTTTGCAATAGATAACTTGTTTGCAGGATAAACTTGGACG
>CAKNWW010312842.1:0-16319 GCA_932074435.1 Andricus kollari | reverse complement strand
CATAGGGGGTATTTTTTAGAGGTTGAAGTTGGTTGCACAAATTTGAGCAAATTAAAACGAAAATAACACACTCATATAAAGTTGATTTTGGATCATTTCGGGGCCAGCGAAACGTTTCGCTGGCCCGGCTATGGTGTTTGCTACATAGAGGGTAGTTTTTAGGGGTTGAATTGGTTGCACAAATTTGAGCAAATTAAGACGAAAATAATACGCTCATGTAAAGTTTATTTTTGATAATCTCGGGGCCAGCGGAACGTTTCGCTGGTTCGGCCAGTGTTTTTTTGAGTTATCAGGTACTTCCGGTGTTGCCCAAATTCTAATTTTGGTAGTACATATTTGAACAAATTCTGCACTAAATATTTGGCCCAAAAAAAGTTGAATTTGCGAGGGAGGTTGGGCCAGCGAAATGGTCCTCGCCCAACTACGACCTTTATGCGAGAAATGTATTTTGCGAGTCGAAATCATGTCCAAATTAAGCCGTAGGTTGGAAAGTCTAGTTATAACTTCAGTCCCACCAACCTTCGGTTAATGGAGGGTGAGTGTGGGACAGAACTGGAACCGAGAAAGTCATAGTTGGTTGGTGGTGTATACTGAGAAGGTCATCAGCCTTCAGCAGTGTAGTGTTAGATAGGAGTTCATATGGTAACATCTGCCCATTTGAAGTTTTTATGTCTTCAAAAATTGTATTTCACCACAAAATTTAATATTAATTGATCTAAAATAAATTAAATTGTCTGTATGCAGAAACATAATTTAAAAATAATCGTACATAAGAATTTTTTTTCTTTCACATTGGGTATAAAATACGATCGTGTTCTTCGAGAGTAAGGAACTAACTGATTTTAAGGAAAAACATTGATAAGTGTCAAATTACATTTTCGCTCGTTTCAAAAGTCGACCGTTGCGTATATCGAAATTTTTTATTATAATTTCAGTTTTACCAAAATGTAGTTGAATTTTCATCAAAACAGTCACATTGTCAGCTAAGTAATAAAGTTTTTAAACTTTTAAATCGCAGGAAATATTTGAAATCTTTTTAATCGTTTAAGACAAAAACGAACTTTTGATTGTGCCTTAAGCTTAGAAATAGGGGGGGGGAAGATAATATAAAACAGGAAGAAGTTCGAGAAAAATTTAAAAACAAAAGCTTTATTGGCAAGTATTTGAGAACGAAAGAAAGAAAACTTATCAAATATCCAGGGTTTTGCGAGATCCTCGGATGATTCAAATTTAGAAGAATGAAGCCTTTTGCTGAGGCAATCATTATTATTACGGAAATTAAAAATTGTTCGAAAGGGAGAAATATTTCGATAGCAGAAGACAACATTTGAACGGCGAGAACCGTTCGCAAAAATTATTTTTTTACTCACAATTCTGACATCACAGAAGCATTTTCAGGCGTCATCATACATCTCAAGATCCACAACTCAATGATGGTGAACCTCAATCTTGCGAAATACGTCGCGAAATGGAGAAAAGGGGGTACAAAATTGAGATTCCTGTGTATGTAAAGACCATAAGAATGTAGTTGTAAGCATCAAAGCAAAAACGGCATGCAGACCACCTGTCCAATTCGCGCTCCAATGCTCTGAAGTCCGAAGCACACATTGCCATTCGCAAAATCGGGGCGCCCTTCCTTATCTACCGCGAGTCCGGGCTTGGAATCTCAGCGGCAGTTTTCAATTGAGAAATAAAAATAAAAAATGTGAATAAAATTGACTACAAAATATTGAAATAGGTTTTGCATACAGCATCTGCAAATGCACCAATTTTATAGATAAACCAACCTATGATTATATGTAAATTTGTACATTTATTAATTTACCGAGTTTGAAATTATAACTTGGAAATTATAATTTAAAAATGTGGAAATTATATTTTCAAATTATAAATTATTTAAATTATAAATTTATCAAAAAACACCAAATTCGAATTCTGAAAATTCAAAATTAGGCCTCTTGCAAATTTATTTATAAAATCCACATTGGTAATTCCAGTATTACAAAACTGGAAAGTCTTCGCTGTTCTTCATGAATTATAAATTTATCAAGTCATCCAGCAATAAATTCAAAAACCATCTATTTCGAATTCTGAAATTTCCAAATTAGGCCCTCTGCAAATTTATTTATAAATTCCAAGTTTATCATGTCGCTCAATTATAAATTACGATATTGCAAACTTTTTCACACTGATATTTCTAATATTACAGAACTGGCAAGCGTTCACTTTTCTTTATAAATTATAAATTTATCAAGTAACTCAGCAATAAATTGCAAAACCATCAATTTCGAATTCTGAAATTTCCAAATTAGGCTATC
Organism: Andricus kollari; assembly: GCA_932074435.1. Taxonomy (NCBI): domain Eukaryota; kingdom Metazoa; phylum Arthropoda; class Insecta; order Hymenoptera; family Cynipidae; genus Andricus; species Andricus kollari. Next base: position 14,001 of record CAKNWW010312842.1, on the reverse strand, counting down.
TGCAAATTTATTTATAAATTCCAAGTTTCTCAAGTCACCAAACTGTTATTTTTGATATTACAAAAGTTTCCACATTGATAATTTCCACATTACAAAACAGGCAAATGTCCACTTTTCTTTATAAATTAAAAAATGTATCAAGTCACGCAGCAATAAACTTCAAAGCCATCAAATTTGAATTCTTAAATTTCCCAATTAGGCCCTCTGCAAACTTTTTGATAAATTCCAAGTTTATCAAGTCGCCCAACTGTTATTTTTGATATTACACAATTTTCCACATGAATAATTGATAACTTGAAATTTATAAATAAATTTGCAAAGGGCCTCATTTGGAAATTTCCGAATTCGAATTTGATGTTTTTGGAATTTATTGTTGCGTGACTATAAGTAAAGTTCGCAAACAGCGACTATGATAAACGAAACCCTGCAGGACGGCATTTCAAATGGAAACTACGAACTCGACTCTATGCACATTGCACACTGTGCACTTTTAGGATTAACAGGTGTAAGTACTCGCACTTCATACGCAGATTGCTTGTGCTTGTGTCGACCGATGAGAGTGGAGTTCGTAAATAGCATCCCATGTAAGTACATATGTATTTGCTTGCTACATAGAAATGTGTGGGAAAGTGAGGGAGCTGGCCTCGAACTTAGACCTCAACCTTCTGCGCCCGGTGGAAGCGATGGAAGCCTTCTTCTGCATAGCATAGGGACATAGGCATAGGCGGCTAATCAACGCGGCATGTAGACTGTAGTGTGTAGACTGTAGAGTATAGAGCAATGTAGACTGTACAGTCTACACCGGGCAACATGTTTCAAGCACCTCGATCTATCTATAAACTCAGCGTGCACAACTGCATGGCATTACGATGCTGCAATAATGCTGTTATGGCACACAACCCCCGTTACAATCTATTACCATTATAAAGGTTAAGCTGGCTCGTGTTGTCAGCAATCGTAGCTTTAAGGTCGCGGCACCTGAAGTCGATTACCCTTTAAAAGACTCTCATTTTTTCCTTCAAGAATTGGTATTTTGCTTCTTTTCCTTCTTTTCTGGTTCTTATTCACTGACGAAAGTCTTCATGTTAATGAACATCAACACGGACAAAATTTGTTCGTAAAAAGTCGTGAACTTGTTACTCGGTATAGGATACGAGAAAAAAAATTATGAAATGTTAAATCTTTTATTTTTATTAAAAATGTATAGACAATCTCCAATCTATAGTACATAAATAACGTGATTTAACGTGCCACTACATTCCTCCATCATTAAGATATATGTAACACTTTGATACGCACCTACAAAAAAAAAAGTTTATATAACCTAAGAATATTCATAAAATAAAAAACTTACTCATTAACTTACGAACAAAAAGTTGGCAATTTTCATGCACATACCTGAAATCAAGAATTAAGTGAATTTACTTTTGAATTTAAATAAATATACAAGTTAATAAGGTCGTATAATAATTAGCCCCAAACTTTTTTTATCTTAGCTTTAGATAGTTTCGTTGTAAACGTTTTCAGCCACGCGAAAATAAAATCTATCCACCGCCAGATAAATTTGACGGCTATGTAAAACAATTCAGATCTATATTTACCCGTCGATTGATAAAAATTAACGGTCAGCGAAAAAAATTGCTTTCAATTGCTTTACATATCTGTCAAATTTGTTTGGCCACGAATAAATTTTATTGATCAGCGGATTAAAACGCTGCAACGAAAATATGTAAGAAAAAATGATCCGGTTTTTTTGTACTCGCTCATACTGAATAAAGTTATACTATATTAAAAAGTTGGTTGGTTACCCCCACTTCAGCTCAATTATTTGCACGGAATGAACTAAGCATGTTTTTCCAGTGACTGTTTGATTACTTTGCAAATTTATAAGAATGATCAATTATTCAAACAATTTTCATAAAAAACTTTAGAGTTTGGACATTTTCAACGAATAGGCTCAATTTTTTTACAGAATTTACTAAAAATGTCTTTGCGATGACTCTTTGATATGATGTTTGGCAAATTCCTATGAATTATTAATTATTTTAACATTTTTCAGAACCGAATTCAGAGTTTGGCTATTTTTCAACAAATGGGCTTAATTTGTTTACAGAATCAACTAAGAATGGATTTCCGATTACTATTTTCTATGAAGCTTTGTAAATTTACAAGAGAGACTTATTATTTAAACAATTTTCATAAACAAATTAGGAGTTTGGCTATTTTTCGACGAAAACGCTCAATTTTGTTCACGGAATCGGCTAAGAATGTCTTTATGGTGACTCTTTGATATGATACTTTGCAAATTTACAAGAATAATTGATTATTCAAACAAGAATGTGTGAATGAGACCCTGATTCGAAGAAATATAAAAAGCTATAGAAACACAAGAGCTTATACGAGGGAATGCATGCAGGTGAAGGAAGCTGAAGAGGTATGCCAAGACAGAAAAGTGTGGTTTCAAATAGTTTATACGAAATGTATGATGAAGTGTGTCAGTGAAGTGAACGACGCCTGAAATGAAAGACCTTGGATATTAATGGGCCCGACTAGAGCTTTACATTGTGAATTAATGAAGCTCTTCGCCTGTGGTGATTGCTAGAGGGATTGATCAGCAGCCTGAGTTGGATCAGTGTTGCGGAATGAAAGTATTATTTAAATAAACATCACGGGAATTTTAGATTAGTTTAAAAATCTATCTCGCTCCCATACCGCCTCGGACAATTCACTTCCACACTTTTCTAGACTGATCCCCGGCTAGAACCGAGTGAGTTACGCTTACACGGAAAGGGATATGGCATAATGGTATAATAATTATAATAATAATTTTCATGAACAAAATCAAAGTATGACTATTTTTCAACGAATAGACTCAATTTTTTACAAAATTAACTAATGATGTCTTTGCGATGACTTTTTTCTATAATGCTTTGAAAATTCTCAATAATTATTAATTATTTAAAAAATTTTCATAAACAAATTCAGAGTTTGGCTATTTTTCTACAAATAGGCTTAATTTTTTTACGGAATCAACTAAGAATGTCTATCCGTTGAATGTTTACTATGATACTTTGCAAATACTCAAGAATTATTAATTATTTAAAACAATTTACAATAAAAATTTCCAAGTTTGGCTAATTTTCAAGGAACAGGCTGAATATTTTAACAAAATTAATTAAGAATGTCCATGCGATGACTTTTTTCTATAGTGCTTAAAAATTTTTAAGAAGTATTAATTAATATTAATATTAATTAATATTAATATTAAGCGATGACTGCTTTCTATGGTGCTTTGCAAATGCCCAAGAATTATTAATTACTTGAACAATTGTCATAAACAAATTGAGAGTTTGGCTATTTTTCAATGAATAGGCTGAATTCGTTTACAGAATCAGCTACGAATGTATTTCCGGTAACTCTTTCCTATGGTGCCTTTCAAATTCTCACGAATGATTATTTATTGAAACAATTATTATAAGCATAGATCAGTTTGACTATTTTTCAGCCAATTATTTTAGATTGTTTTTCCAACGTCGGACGCAAATGTTTAGATTTGCAAAATTATTAAATCTGCAACGTGAGAGGGCACCCATGTGAAGCCGTGTACAAATAAAAGTTAGGCAAGTACAAATTAGTTTCATGGCATTTTATTTAACTTCATTTTACAAATAAACTAATTGCATGTGAAACATGAAGACGCGCGCACTGCGCGCGTATTAGGTTCTAGTATTTGTTTATATATTATATACATGTTAAATCTCACACAAGTTTATTCATTCAATTTTGCATATATCCCTAAAAATGGTATGATAATTGATTTTCGACCGATCAAAGAAATTAAATACATCATAAAGATAACTCTAACCGTAAGTTTGAAATAGATAAATTTGCTTTACAATTTTTGAAATTGATCGCTGACTTCTTGCTGTTACAATTAGTGTAAAACTATCTCACATTTCAGTCAAATAATTTCCTAATACGAGCTCTCTAAATTTAAACTAAGATTTGGTTCTGGACCTTACAGGTTTGGACATGTGGTGGTAAAGAATTTTTTTTTTAAACTTGATTTATTGTGTTTCATCATAAATCTACTAAAATCATTAAGCTTTCACGCACGTAGAAAATGCCCAAGTACCAAATTTACATAGAACTTAAATATTTTAGATAATACATTAAAATGTTCTATCATTTGTAACTATTTTAATTATATAGTGACTATTTTAAATTAGGTTCGCGATAATGAATAATAAGTATCATTAAACAAGAAGGAAGGTTCTCTTTACAGAATACTTTCTAAATTCGAATTAGTAAACACTCTTTAACTCTCACTCAAACTCTAGTCACTTTTTCTACTGTAAAGTCAATAAAAATCGTAGGAAGTTCAGTGCATGGTCACTGATTCCCAGTGAAATTCCACGGATTCCAATTAAGAATTAAACCTACTGTTTCAATAAAAGTTTAAAAATTGTAACCACATCATGATCGAGAATGTTATTCCGAAAGGCGGCTAAAATCTGACGAAATGGAGTGCCTCACGGGGGAATGAACTACATGGAACCGTAAGATATAATTTAGAAATGTCCTAGAATTATACTCACAGTTGGTATGCAGCGCATGCTTGAAACATCATTAGATTAAAATGTGCTCTCTAATTACAGGTGATTTCAAAGACAATATTAAAAGGCGAAATCGGTAGAAATGAAAATCGTAATTTGTAATCAAAGCTGCAATATATATATATATATATACACATATTCGGTTTCGATTCCTTTGGAATAGAACTGAAGGGCCTATGACAAAGCCACCGAACGCGTCCTCGGGTTGCGGATAGAGGGTCCCTGTACCAAGGGTTTCTGCTGAATATGGTTACAACAATTAATAAACAGTCGCGGACAATTGTCCAGGGATGGTCCTGAAGGAATAACCCCTAAGCGAAGGCGTAACAACAGTGCCGAAAGCTGAATGGCACTTGGGTGAGGTGTCTTAAACGGTGACTCTGGGATACCGGGCGACCTCTCAGAGTATGCAGCCTTATCCTTGCATGCGGGGCTCTACAAAGTTGGACGAACGCCTTCCCCAGATGTGGCGAACAATGCCGATAATCCTAGAGTTCGGGGTGCTGAAAATAATTTAGATGGAAACACGACGACGAACCGGTGAAACACCCACATTGAGTGGACTAATCAACTTAAGGATGACTTGCTAGACTGCTACGATGCCAGCATTATCCCTGTTCACCCGGGCTTGATGGCCTGTATGCATACTCTGTGGTGCCAAAAACACCCAGAGCTTCAGCACGTTTCGATTCAATCGTTGCGAAATCAACGGGCCTACCTCTGGAAAAATGGATATGTACGCGGAGCGCTTCCCCAACCGCTGCTTTATCAGCTGCAGCCGAAGATGAGGAAGCGACATTAAGACCAACCGCGGAAAGCAGGCACCTTCTGAGAGATGATCACGATTTCAGGACAAGAAGGAACTGCTCACTTTATGGTGCTGCGAGAGCTTTGGCTGATTCAAATCGAAGGCTCAAATCGACGATGGATCAAAAGACCAAAAGACGCTTGCATCAACTGAACAAGAAGATTGGATGGGCAAGGCAGAATGCGTCCCGTGTTCAATGTGTGATTGACTACATAACATCTGGTAGACCGTTCACGGAAAGGGTTTGAAAGTTCGCCCAAGAACTGAGGATCTTGAATCACACATTAAACAAGTCAAAGCTACTGGCAATCCAGCAGCATATTGTTGACAAAACACGGCTGTTATCTGACGCAAGGAGGAGAATACAGAAGAGGGAGAGATGGATCAGGGTGAGTCAAAAGTTTCTCGCTGATCCATCTCGCCAAACTTCAAAAACATTCACAGAATTAAAAAAAAAATTATAGAATTAAAAAAAAATTAGAGAATACAAAAGAATTCATAGAATTCAAAAGATTTCAGAGAATTTGAAAGAGTTCAGAGAATTCAATGAATTCAGACAATTGAGAAAAAATTAAGAAAATTCAGAAGAATTCAGAGAATTGAGTAGATTTCAGAGAATACAAAAGACTTGGAGAAATTCAAAATAATTTATGGTGTACTGTAAAGGTTTCAAGATAATTGCAAAAAACTTCAAAAGTATTTAAAGGACCACAAGTGAATTCTGAGAATTCGTTTGAATCCTACAGAATTAGAGATACTCGAAACAGTGCCTAGGGCGGCAGCTTTTTGGGGGCGGCACTGCGGCCGATGAATTTTTTTTTAACTTTAGGGATTAAAAATTATATTATACATAGTAAATTGGATAACATTTTATGTTAGAAGATAATATATATTAAAAGATACTAATAGTTTATATTTTGCACTAAATTTGAACTGAAAAATCTCAGCAACTGGTCTATCTACCATGTTGTATGAAAAAGGGCTTATGTTCGTGTATCCTAATGTGAAACTATTTGCGATCGAGTATGTGCGAAGACAGATTAAATTATATTGCAATTCTCTTCATCAAAGCATCTTTTCTGCAAACAATAGACTATGAAAATATTATTACCGAGTTTGCAGAAAAAAAAGTGCGACGATTATTGTTTTAATCAGTATATTACGAATGTATTGTTAAGATTATTTTAAAAAATTAATAAAGTTATAATATAAGTATCTTTACAATTTTGTAGTTTTTTTTACGTGTCCACATAACCTTTTTTTTATTTAGTGTATTGTATCTTAGGGAAATTAGCATTGACAAAGGGCGGCCTTTCCATTGGGTAGCCTAGGGCGGCGTCAAAGGTAAACTCGGCCCTGACTCGAAGGAAGTTAAAATAATTCAACGTGTATTCTAAAAGAAAAGATATTTTCTAAGAATTTCGTATCTGAGTTGCCGTGTGAAGTTGCACCATTAATATTCACAACCTCCTGCAAATTTAAAATTACTCTTTTCCGCACATACCCTTACCAGCGACACATGGACTGTCGTCTATCTGACGCATGCTTCCGATTGGTTAGTCTTTAATTGTTAATTAATCATAAATTATTAACTTTGCAACAAATTTTTAAGATTATTTTCAACTCCATTTTTTATGAGGAATTCAAAAATTAAAAATGTACCTTGAGTACTGGGACACCTTGTATATACAGGGTGTCCCAGACTCAAGTGTCTGGACTTATATAGCTGTATAAACAAAAAAAATCTACAATTCCTTTTCCAAAAAATTTTCGATTTATTTTTTTAATTTTTATACAGCTATACAAGTCCGGACACTTGAGTCCGGGATACCCTGTATAGGTTCGGACACTTGAGTCTGGGACAACCTGAATATAGTTCACGCGCGTTCTACGGATCAGGCAGCATATTGCTGACATAATACAGATACTATCTGACACTAGGAGAAGTCTAGAGCGGAGAGAGAGGTGGGTCAGAGAAAATGAACTGTTTTTCTCTGACTATTCTCGACTCCTTCGAAACCCTCCAGTTACTGTCGACCACCCGCCCAAAGCAGAGGATGTCGAGGCATTTTGGAGAGAAGCCTACGAAGTTCAGCATCCACTGGAGGAAAACACAAATAACATACATAGCTTCTAGGAGCTGTACAGTGCCCTCATAACACCTGAGAAGGAATGCCCACCTATCACTTCCGAAAGTATTAAGAGCCATGAAGAACTTTTCCGCTCTGGGACCAGATTGAATCAAGAGCTTCTGGTGCAAGAAGTTTCCTTCAACCCACCAATATCTGGCCCGCATTTTCGCCTCATATCTAAAGTCGGAAGGACATATTCTGTAGTGATTGGTGGAAGGGTGCACAGTGCTCCTTCCGAATATGGGAAATTTGTCTAACCCTAAGAATTACAGGCCATTAACTTGTCTGAAAACGCTGTATAAGATCTTCACAGCTATTCTAAATGATACGATTGTTCGGACAATCGGACTTGTGTGGCGAGATAATGGCCTAGATTGACTACCGGAAAGCTTTCGATTAAACCTCTCATAGACTTATCATCTGTCGGTTGGAAAGCTTAAAGGTACATCAGCACATAGTGACGTGCGTACAGAGATTGATGCCGTTTTGGAAAATCAGATTTACTATCTCATATGGAAAACATCGTGTGACAACGAAGAACGTCACCATGTAATCTCTACTCTTTTGCCTCACATTACTGCCACTATCTCTCGCACTTCGCCATTCCCAAAGGTACTTATGCGGCAAACCCGAAGATCGAAAGCTTAAGGTCACTCATGTATTTTACACGGATTGTCGCAAGATCTATGCTAGACGTGATGTGCAACTACATCTAGCTCTAGGGATTGTCAAGGAGTACACTCGGGAGATTGGAATAGAGTTTGGGTTATAAAAATGCACCAAAGTCCATTTGAAGCGAGGACAACTTAATGGCATCCCCGAAGACCCTGAGCTCGTCGACAGAAGCTCTGTACGACACCTTGGCGCTGGAGAGATCTATACATACCTGGGTGTACCATAGATCCGCATTTAGGACGTAACATCAATAAAGAATGCTCTCCGATGCAGATATAAACGTCTTATCCGACAAATTTTGGTCCTCCGAACTGTCAGCGAGGAACAAATTATTTGCAACGAACATGTTTGCCGTTCCGGTAGTACTCTATTCATTTGGAGTGGTTTCATAGACGAAGGGCGAGCTGAAATCCCTCGACTTACATCTCACGCCGTCAAGCTGGTCACGGAATACTGAATTTTGAACGTCTTCACAACACGATCATTCTCAGTACAACACATATAGTCGCAAATGGATGAGACCCTTTTCTGAAGAGGCCAAAGGAGCGTTTCTGTACAAAGCAGTGGAGGAGGCTGCTGAAACACTTGGTCTTAACTTCAACATCAGGGGTGAGCAAAATCCATCAAACATTATTCACCTCGAGTACTTACTCCTAGAGGCGCGGATCAAGAATGCACAGGAGAAAAACTTCCCCGAACAGGTCCTCGACAAGAAGATGCACGGCATCTTGCACATAAATGTGAAGGATCAGTCGATGTAGTTTGAGCTTAGGGTCTAGGGAAATAGAGTCAATTGTCGAAAATGAAAAGAGCCGAATATATTGTAATTTCATATCTCGACAATTGTTTCTGTCGCGTATTCGAGGCCTGACATTTATACTTGAATTCGAGAAACGAATCATGTTCTTTATCGAATTTTCAGCACCAGCAGAGAAGAACATTACCGCCAAGGAGAATGAAAAGAAAGACAGATGTAGTACATTTTAAGGGAGTTGCGACGGGTATACCTAAAATATTCTGTTAAGCTAGTCGTCCTGATTAGCGGTGCTTTTGGAGGTGCCAAGCTTTCACTGGCTAATAGCCTGAAAAGCATCCCTGCGTGTCAAGGAAATTCTAAGACAGTTGCGGGGAAAATGCAGAAGGCAGTCGTCCTTGGGTCGCTCCGTGTCATCAGGGTGCACGAGACTTTTGGCGGACCGTTATATTGAGTCAATCGCAGACTATAACCACCTATCGCACGGTCGTGATACGGGGTTACAGCTAAAACATAACCACCATTTTTTCCGGGAACGAGTGCAATTTTCCAGAATGTCATCCGCTCCCGGTGGAATCCCACGGTTGTCGTTATATTCAAAAATATGTAGTTTTAGGATTTAGTCAAATAATTTAATATGCAAAATATGTTGAATTATACTCTTACGTACGCAAAGACAAAGCGATATAAAAGTTAATCTATAGTTGCTGACAATGTGTCTCGTTTTTATTTTACCGGTTTTTCTTGTTTTTTACCGTATTGCGTGAGAAAAGCTGAAAGCCGTAAAGATGCGTGCTAAAACCTAGTCCTCGGATTCGCTGCCTGGTCGTTCCGTGCAATATCGCAAAACCGGGGATAGGATGCTTCGTAAACATTCTCGCGTAATCGTGCGACCAGCCAGGAGCATCATTTCTTTTTCGAAAGAATTTTATTCTACGCTTGTTCTAGAGGAAGACACTTTCATCAGATGACGTGTCCATTTTCAAAAAAGATTCTACTTATTTAACGAAAAAAGTAAATGATAATAATAAGAAAATTAAGTGTAAAGTTTCACATGAAACTCACAAACTGTCTACACAAAAAAACTAAAGTTAAATTTGATTACAAGTACAATTTTCCGCGGTTGCAGTTTACATTCTATTTGGTGAAAGTTTATCCTACGATGGAATAAAAACCGTCGACTGCTACGTTGTTATCAGCAGTGCGAAAACCTCAAAAGTATGAGTAAATTCGGGTTAGAAATCAGAACACCAGATTTTTTCAATCTTTGTTCTTACTTAACTTTCATTTAGAAATAATTATAATTACCGCGGACGAATTAAAAACTGTCTCCTTCAATCGGTATTGAAGGTTCGGATCAAAACGGAAAACTGGGAATCGAAATAGGTTTGAGGTTGAAACATTTTGTGAAACATTAATAATATTGGAAAATAATACAAAGGTGTATACTTCCGAAAAGGTCACCCAAGAATATTGAATTGATACAAAAATGAATTTTCAGATTTTTTGTTACAAAAAAATGACCGCCACTAGGATGTGTGGTTTTCTTTGGGGCTTTGGAAAAGGGGTCGGCATGAGTGGTGAGAAGGGGTGTTGGCCATTTAAAATGCCCAAGATTAGGATGCGTGGTTTTTTTGGCCGTTAGAAAAGGGGGTCGACGTGAGTGGGTGTGAACCACACCCTCTCCACCCACTCACGCCGAACCCCGTTTTCAGCGACAAAAAAAAATCCTGAAAACTTATTTTTGTCATTTTTCTGGAAAAATATTAATTTTAGAAAAAAAGTATCCTTTTAGTGCGTTCAACTAGGATCTAAAAGGAAACCCTAGGCCAAGTATCAAGTCAATATTCTTGGGTGACCTTTCGGAAGTATAGTCCAAATTTTTTACATATAATTAAGTCGATAGAGTTAGTAATTGTTAAGAACTCATGGTTTCGCTCCGAAATTTTGCTCGGTAAAAAGGTTCTAGTGCGCATCTTTACGACTTTCAGCTTTTCTCACGCTGTACGGTAAAAAAGGAAAAAAACTGGTCAAGTGAAATATGTAATTAATTTTTTTACAAATTTTATTACGTTTGAGAAACTTTAAACTTGATTCAATTTCTCTCTGCTATTAGTTTTTATATTAGACTTCAATATCAATGTATCTCGAAACTTTCAGGGCGGAAATTTCTATCTCACAACTTGTGAACCATGGTTATTAAGATCAGTGAATATGGTGACTTCTTTACTGATGTCAAGTACTTTATTCTCAGTTACGGAAAATATGTTTTCAGTCATCCGCGATAAGTATAATTATTGTTAAAATGAATTTTAAATAAGCGCAATGTTTTTAATAATCTGGTGTCTTGATTTCCAGACCAATTTCATTTATATTTTCCTGTTCTTCCGGCAAGATTAATTTCTGTTACAGCGAATCGTTCACCTAAAATCGATGTAAATTTTATATTCTGTTTTTTTTTCTGTGTATACACAATAAAAAATTGAGCTGTGACAGGGATATTATTCCTTATTATAGCTAAACATTTAGCTAAAAACGAACACTGAAAAAAATGGTTAGCTGTGACAAGAAGCTTTTAATTAGCTGCGACAACCACTTCGATGTTAAAAGTAACTAACCAGTTTAGTGCGACAACAAGTCGCCATTAGTAATCCTACGTAGGTTATATTAGTATCGATAGTAATTCTAGTCACAACAAATGAAGTAGTCAGACCGCAGAACTGAAACCTGAGCAGTGCTGTCAACATCCGCACCGAAATATCGCGTCATGTTCTCGATCGTCGCTATTTTGATCTTAACCTTTTTGTGTATTGTGCAGTAGTGAAGACCGTGAAGACTATCGCATCGATCTAAATTTTCTAATAGACTTATTACTACTATTGCAAGTCTGCACTTTTTAATATTGAAATTATAGTAGTTTTTCATTAACATCCCAATGGGCATGTGGGTGTACTTTGACACGACGTCTTATCAGGACCTGGTCTCTATAGGAAGTCGTGAGGACGCTCTTGTGTCCACTAATTAGAAATTATAGTAAAATCTACTATAATTTCAATATTAAGAAGTATTAACTTCGTAATAGTCCACGAGCCAGTAATTTTAATAGTAAACTTTTGTATTTTTAATAGTAAGCACTACGATTTTAAATAATAAAACTTACTAATTGTAATAGTGAGGATTACTACTTCAAGTAGTGAGATCAACTAGCTTATTTGTAAGACTAACTAATTTAATAGTAAGACTTACTAATTAAAGTGGTAAGGCTTACTACCTGAAAACAGTATGTACCATCGACAGTTGTCGCGACAACAAGTAAGCATATATTACGAACTAAAGTAGTTGGCCTTACTACTTTATTAGTTGTCCCAAGCAACTATTTTTTTCAGTGAACGAAGGAATTCAGAAAGATCCCTGGATCAGCGAAAATTAATATCTTTGACCATTTTTCGTATACCAGAGATATCATATAGTCGCTACACACAATAAGTACAGCTATAATAGAGATATTAAGAATAGGTGTCTGAAGGAATTATCGGAAGAGCACCGGTGCATTATGGGAGCATCAAAATAAAATGTGCGACAGTCTAATCGGGAGCAGAGACAGTTCAGATTCTCTGTAGTCATTTAAAAGAGTTTTACGACTTAAAATGCATGCGAATGTTAATATTAAATAGAGTTTGCATCGGGGTAATAATAATTTACCAGTTTTTCGATTGTAGGCGGTAACTAAATTGAAATATAAAGAAACGCGAGGAAAACTACAAGCATGACCTCCAAATGCATTACACGGATTTCAGGGAAATTCATTTGCTCGATACCAGACGAAAAATTGCCTACTGTAAGTTAATATATTTGTATAACAACTAAATGTTTTTCTAATCTAAAGATAATAAAATTATACACAATCTGTCGAAAATAATAAATTCTCGAGCTTAGCAGCTTGGTCAAAATTACTGATCTACGAGAACACTTTATATAAAGTAACTAAATGTTTAACTCAAACTAACTAAAAGTTTTACCTAATCTAAGCGGATAATTTCTTTGAGTTTAGTATATGATCCTATATCAACGAAATATTTTGTTTTATGCAAACAAACATTTTTCTCAGTGTAAACCTCACATACCTGTATATTGGATCCTGATTAAGAAACATGACAACTACAGTTTTGATCAAGAATGAGTTTTTATATCCTTGAATTCGTTTGGGAAAGACGGATTTAACTAGGCTAATCATTATTAAAAATTGTAACTGAATATCGCGAAATAATTAGTTCTTGATTATCAAATCTACGGCGATTTTTGAGAAATCCTGATGAGGAAACAATACATCTGCACAAAAGTGCAGTATATCTAGACGAATTCCAGGATTTAAGATAGTCTGAGTCTTCAAATCCTGATAAAAGAAAAAAATATACGCAGATTCCTTGTAAAAAAGCATATCTATATTTATTCATTTTTAAAACAAAATTCAGGCCTCGTTATACTGTCGAGATCAAGGGATTTAGTGTACGAGACGAGATAAGAGGGGTATATATTTTTAGATTAATCTAGAATTCCCGTGTTGCTTATTTAAACAAAACGTTCTTTTCACAACACGGCGTCGACCCAGGTCACTGATCAATTACTCTGCCAATCGCCACAGGTGAAGAGCTTCACAAGATCACCATGTAAAGCTCTCCACTCGGGCCCATTAGTATCAAAGGTCTTTCATTTCAGTCGTCATTCACTTGAGGTATACTCTTCATCATGCATTTCCTATAAACTATTTTTGGTCACACATTTCTGTCCTGGCATACTTCTTTAGCTTCTTTCACGTCCATGCATTTGCTCATGCAAGCTCTTGTGCTTCTATAATTTTTATATCTTTTCGAATTAGGGCCTCATTCAAAAATTCTAACCATTCTTTCCTCGGTCTGCCTCTGGTCGCGCTGCCATTTACTTTACCTCGATATACTTGTTACGTCAGTCGTTTATCTTTTATTCTCTGAACATGCCCAAACCATCTCAACGAATTTC
>CAKNWW010312823.1:7325-17434 GCA_932074435.1 Andricus kollari | reverse complement strand
CTGTATTATATCTCTCTTTCGAGTCTCGAAATTGTTTGCAGTATCTTATTTCATGTGACACGTCGAGAGGATGACGGGTCAATGCATCAAATCAAAACCTTTAAACACACAACTGGATTTTATCTAGAGTCCTCGCTCGCTCGCTACCCGACACCAGCATAAAGCGATAAGAATCCCAGGCACATAACCTACCATAAGAAATGCTTTATTCCTTTGATACTCTCTTTTCTATATTATTCGAATAGCTTGAAATATTTTCTAATTACAATTTTTGTCATCTTCCTCTTTATCCTTGAGTTCTAGAAGATTCTACATTACAATCGACACGTTTAAGATATAATTTTTTGCAACGCAAAATGTAATGTGTCATTAGAATAACCTTGAAGGTATTTACCAAAAAATTTCGCAGTTTAATTTGATGACGTCATTAGCAATATTCTAGAAACTAAGCACATAGCTCCTTTTATAGACGCTTACCCCCTCTACCAAATTTCTGGAAAGTTTTGCATAATATTGTCAGATATTGCATCATATGATGTAATAAAGTTCTGGAAGATTCTACATTATAATCGACACATTTGGGATATAATATTTTTTTGCAACGCAAAATGTAATGCGTCATGAAAATAACCTTGAACTTGTTTACCAGAAAATTTCGCAGTGTAATTTGATGCCTTCATCAAGAATGTTCTAGAAGAATGTTGAATATAAGGGAGCAATAAATCAAATTTATCTAGCCTTTGGATGGCACAATTGCGCAGTATTACTATGTGACGTCATCAAGGAATGTTCTAGAACGGTCTTGATATTTATCTGTACGGAAGCAATAAATCATCCTTCTTGTTTTTCCCATAACGATATGACGCAGTAGAAATTGCTAGGACAAAATATAACCTTGAAAGTATTTACACGACATACTTGAGATAAGAAATAACCTTGAAGCTGTTTTTATTCGGTAGGAATGCAAGATGGCGTCATCAAGAATGTCGGTAAGGCAGGAATGCATGATGACGTCATCAGGACCCTCGAGAATGTTCTAGAAGCTTAGCACGGACATGAACCACTTTTCTAGAAAGATTTAGCACGGACATGAACCACTACAGGTTAGAAGCTTCTCGATGTCGGTAAGGTAGGAATCTTGGATTAGAAACCCCCCTGTATATCTACTATTGCTGGCTATTCCACAGCATGCTGAGGAATGTTACCACAATTTTTATAATTGACTCTAAAAAAATAGAAGTTTTGGAAATGTAGTATTGTAGTATAATTTTTTTTTCAAAAGCATGTTCGCTCTAAAATGACTGTATTCCAATGTTTTAATAACTGGGTGATTTACTTTGGGCTTCATCGAAAACTGGACAAAAAATGGCAGGACGGAAGTATACTCCTAAATATCAAAGTTGTTGTGATCCTTATACTAAAATAACAAAAAGATATTCTTTATCGTTAAATTATACGTGGAAATTCAAATAACCTACATTTCGTGGAAATTTTTTTTTCTCAAATCGGAAAAATACGTGTCCCCTAATTTCCTCTAAAGAACAATATATTTCGTCACTGAGAGATTCTATGATTTGAAGTATAAAACCTACCAAACTGGAAGTGGATTCAATCGTAAGAGACATTTTTTTGAAGTGATGTTTTCATTTCTCAGAAATTGTGATAGCACGCATAGCTCTTCGTAACCTAGAAATGCGTGGATGCAAGTATGATTCCGGAAAATTGAAAGCAGCACTTCAAATGAATTTTGTATATATTATTATGTTTCTTGGCACTGTTCACCGCGTTTTTCTCGAAAACTAGAGACAATTTACTATTTTCTACTATAGAATCGGATTTTTGCATTAAAAAAACCTATCGAAATCAGTTGTAGTTGATCAAGTATATGACTAAGCTATTTCCCTTTCGGCGAGCCTCTAGGGGTAAGCGTGACACTACCCGATTCGGGTAGTGTTTTTTTAGGTGGATACTTTCTTGTAGTAAATAACTACAAGTGTGGGCTCACCAAACCCATAACCGCCAACAGCAACACGCAGTAGTATCAGACGGTCACCCATCCAAGTACTAACCGCGCCCAACACTGCTTAACTTCAGTGATCTAACGGGAACTGGTGCTTCCAGCGTGGTATGGCCGTTGGCAAGTGCTTAAGAAAAAATTCGCAAATTTCAGGCAGAGTACTATATCTCATATGGCAGCTATGCATAAGTGATATTTTGCCGACCAGAATCATTATTAATATTTAGCGAAATTTGATTCATTATTAGGGAAATGTATTTTTCATCACTGTACATCACTGTAAATCACTGTAACGTATTGAGAAGGAAATATAAATTACCAAAGAAGTATTACTTTCACAGCATGAGATATCGACGGGATATCCCATTTATCTCTCAGGATATCCTAGGCACATCCTAGGAATATCGCGAATGGTATCGTACTGGGCGGAAATCTCGATATCCCTGGAATGTCCCAAAAATATCTCAGAATATCCTGAGAATATCCCTTTAATGTCCCAATTTTATAAGCTTAAGATGCCTCCAACATATCACAATCCAATAATTTCATATATTCCTGGACATTCAGATATATCTACTGCTAATTATATGTATATTAAATTGTATAAATATAGTCTCCTCTAATGTCGCTTCCAGGTAAATTCTCCCATGGCTGTCAGAGTGCGAAAACTATCGCGCAATAAAAAGTGACGCTCTAACAAAAGTCAACAATTTCTCGGCTATTTGTACCGGATTATAATCTAGTTTTATTTATATTATGTAATTTAATGTCGGATAAATGTCGTTGTTTTAGCTATACTTTTTTTCCGTGTGATAGTTTATCATTCATCATATCGCATTCCAAAATTATGATTTGTTTTGCGACTTTTACATATAGTGATAAATTTTCAAGTAACTCATGAATAACATTTATAACTATTCAAATATATGGACATTGAAAAATATATGTATGCATGCATAAAAAAGAAACTTGCCTTGTTTTATTAGAACTTAAATTGGAAAATTTTAATTTTAATATTAGGACACAAAAAAAATAATAATGACTATTAAAAAAATTTAATAAAATAATTTAATGCCCAATGTATTGTATTATTATTGTCTTTATAAATTGCCTTCTTAGGGTTTGGCTCGCAAATGTAATCATTTCATAGAAAAGGTAGTTACAACCCGAATGTTTACAATTTCGTAATAAGAGGATGAACAAAAATAGGTTGAGGAAGATATCGGAAGGAGCAGTGAGCATCCGCACGTAGGCCCAGACGGCACTTTTAAATAATATGCCACGTGCTTTCGAAAATGTGAATACCCATTGCATCAGAGACAGGGTCAATACGTGTAAAACGGATCTAGCAATCCACCGCTTTGAGTTGTCTAATAATGTGATTCATTCTTGCAGAATTTTTTCTTAAATAACAATGAGAGTGCTCTTTCCATGCAATTTGAATTACGTTATTAGATATACCATAGATGAAAAGATAAAAAAAATTATTTACAAAAAAACTTTTTTCAAAATCATAAAAATTTAGGACCAGAGCCGCATTTCTTAGTCCTTCTTATTTATTATCCCAAATTTTAAACTCGATGTGGCTATTCGTGTGGAAATAAGTTTACAAATAAAAAAAGTGTCGGTAAGGTAGGAAACCGGTAACGTGACCCGCTCGTCACATGGCCTTAAGGCCATTTAACGAGTGGACCAGCTAACCAAGACAGTCCTGAGATCGATATTTCTTGATCCATATTTAAAAATAAAAGTTAAAATAACGCGGAAAAAATTTCGGAAAATATTAATAAAACTAAAAGTACCGTTTGTAAATACCGACCGATGAATTTAGGCTTCACGGCAGAAGTTTGATTTATTTCTATCATTCTCTCTCGGTAAAGAAGAAGTAATTTTTAAAAAAAACTCTTCACCATTCTAAATATTTAGGACCAGAGACGCCTTTCTTCATTCCTTGTATTTAGCGTGCCAAATTTTCAGAACGATATCTCATTCCGTGTGGACGTAAGTAGGGAAAGAAAAAATACCGATATAGGTTCCAGTTTTATTTTCTCCAAACAAATTTTTTTTCAACATTTCCACCGAAACAAAGCACATACGTGTACTTTATTGCCTCATCTTTCATTTTCCAAACTTTCAGAGCGATATTTTATTTCGTTTGGACGTAAGTTGGGAAAGAAAAATTTGAGCACTAGCTTGGGCAGGTGACCCACTCGTTATATTTAGGTAAGATACAAGTACCTTGTCCCTCGTTTTTAAAATAAGCTTTTAATGGGCATTTAGTTTCTCTTTCGAAAAAGGAATTTTCAATTTAACGTCAATCTTAAGTACTAGTCGTAGTTCACTTATAGTTCAGAATTATACGTTATCTTGAAAACAGTCATTTCATGGGTTTCTAAAGGGGATTGTTCTTAACAACCAGAAACTAACCCAGCAAAGGGTTTTAAACATTCATAAAGTGAATTAAAATTATGATTTGATTTTAAAAGTTAAAAATATAAATGACAGTTTTGAATGATCTCGGTTAGATATAAGTAAAAGCTGGTAATATTTTCGAAGATGTCTAAATGAGACCAAAAAAGGTGAGAGAAGGCAGTGAGGCAAAATTTTCTGGATTTTCTAAAGGAGTATTTTTATCTACTAGCCCTAACTAACAAATAGAAAAAATTGGAAAAATCGAAATTTTCTCCCTTGTTAATCTTATGGAAAATTTCAAGTCTCTGGGATGATTGGTAAATATTACACGATTCGATTAAAATTGAAAGGTCTTTATATTTTGAGCAATCGACACACTATTGCGAGTGGGAGCTAATTAAACAAAATATTGTTAAAAAACAAATCAAATATTATTAAGGAGATAGAGAAACATAGAGGAGGATAGAGAAGAAATATAAAAGGATAGAGCTAAATAGACAAGAGATAGAAATGGATAAAGTTGCATAGACTAGATATAGAAAGAGATAGAGCTGGTCTAGAAAATAGATTAAATTAAATAAAGCTTGATAAACAAGTGATACATAGAAAGATAGGCAGGTGCATAGACGAAAGATAGGCTGGGATAAATTTTCCTTAAAACATAAAATTGTTTAATTGAAGAGCTGTTTAAAGTTTTGGAAAAAATTAAAGAAAATAAAAAGACTGAACATAATAAAAAGGTAAGTTTTCCAGATGATATATAGGTTTGAAATTATGTTTCATTTTTACTGATTAAATGATGATAGATTTGTTGAGGCCTTTATCAGTGCGTTATTGATGCTAGATTTTTATACCAGATGATTCTGTCTATTAGTTTGCTGATAAGTAGGGTCCTACTTTATCGCAACTCAATTTTTCGTTTCGCGAATTAATTAAAAACTTGATTTCTCTTAACCAAAACCATGAATATGTATTTTTCTAAGTAAAAGGCATTAAGTATGTCTCATTCGAGACACTATGTATTTCTATAAAGAGTTTTAGGAAAATTCTGGATGCGATGTCACATTTTTCAAAATAAAAAGGTCTTAACAGAAGGTGTGAACATAGGTGTTAATGCGCTGCCATATTACCGATTGTTTTTCAAAAGTTGCATGCAAATGTTTAAAGTTGCGCAATTATTTAATCTGCATCGTGAGAAGACACACATGCAAAGCCGTGTACAAATAAAAGTTATTAAAGTATTTGCTACAGACTTCGTGGAATTTTCAAAAATTAGATTATATTTTCAATGCTGAGTACTTAAAAGCGAAATGGGTCAAAGTATCGATGCTTTTGTATTTTTGCTTGGTTTTCAATTATTCATATTTCTTTATTTAATAGTGTATCTATAATTCATTCTCAACGAGAAATTTACTCTTGCGTAGCTTCTAATTTACCTTAGTTTTCAAAATCAGGTAAGATCAGTCGATTCTCAAGGTCCACAATGGGCTGGATTACATACAAAATCGACAAAAGCCCAAAAATGAATTTTCAAATTTAAAATTTGTATGTATTGCATTTCATACAATAGTTATTTCTACACTCTATTCTAGAAGTACCGGCTTCTAGCACTGACGACAGTCCAAACCTAACTTTTTTCGAGTGAGGTGCGCAACGATTTCGTGCATCGAAATATTCGACTCGCGCGAAGTCAAATATTTTCTATTTCACGCTGCCGATATCTAAACGGTTTAATGACCAACAATGTCAAAGGTACGTAGATTACTTTTGTATGCCATTTTTTCTTAAACTTTTCACAGTGTGTGTTTAATATAGTTTTGAATGTGTACGTTTCAAGAAAGCGTGTGAATTTAATATTCTGAAAATAAGTATAAAAATAGTTATGATCCCAGGAGATCCCACACTTGGTACATTGCAGAGTATTTAAAATATTACTAAGATTTGAAATCGATCAAGTTTTGCTGCGGAATGCTGCAGACCTGGCTTTGGGAACTGAAATCACAATCATGTCGTGTCACGCTCGGCACGTTCATTCACGCGCACAGTCCCGAGCGGGTGTTGCCATACTGATATGCGGGAATTTACTACGCAAAATCACCTACACCGCCTACAATTCTTTACCAATTTTCAATTTTTTTAGAAATGATTAGCAATAGTTGCATGAGAGCGTCTATGTATTATATTTTTTAATTTTCATCATTTTTAATTTTTTATATAAATAAACAAAGAGCGAAAATAAGACATTTTTTAACTATTATTTTTTATCTTTTAATAAATAACTTAATTAATCCCATTCTCGATAAAAATTAACGTCGAAGTATCTAAATGATATAAATAATTAACAGGATATCGAATCTAATTGTTATCAACAAATTATATTAACAAAATGTCAACATCGTAGAAATTTTTCTTGTAAAGTATATTCGCGTATGTTGAAATTTCTTGATTTCATCGATGCAACAAGATCATATTTGATCATTAAAATTTGTTGCCTGGTATAATTTGTCTATATTATAAACAAATTATGTAAACAAATGCATAGTTAAGGCATTTCTTGGAAGAAAGTAATCGTTTTTCTTTCTTAGTACCTTTAAATTATAATAGTGGTAATATTTAGTGATAAACATTGGTCATTCAATATAATTTTTTTATTTTATAAACAAATTTTAAAATCCAATGCATAGTTTGTCTATTTATAGACACAAAGTAATCGTTTTTCTTTCTGATCGTCTTCAAATTATATAAGTGATGATGTTTAGTGGTGAAGAGTTCTTGTTCGATATTATTTGTTTATTTTATAAATAAATTTCATAAAAATAATGCATAGTTTGGCTATTTACAAAAAGTAGGGTAGAAGAATACTTCCGGTCCGCCTTTTTTTTGTTTAATTTTTGAGTTGTTATTTTAAATAAGTCACTCAAAACCCGTAAACTTACCGATTCGCACAAAAGATAGATGCATTTTAGTAACGTAAATAGTCACTTCCGGTCCGCCATTTTGCTTTAAAAAAATGTTGAGTCGATATTTTAAATAAGTTACTTCAAAACCGTAAATTTACAGATTTTCACAAATGTCGCATGCATTTTAGTAACGCAAATAGTCACTTCCGGTGCGCCATTTTCTTTTTTCAAAATTTGGATTCCAGATTTGAAATCAGCAAGTTTAAAAACTTAAGCATCACCTTCCGATTTTTAGATACGCGCATTTGTCTTATTTTGCCGATTTCTCATGTAATCCAGCCCACTTTGAGGTCCTACAGTGGCGAATTGACATGTATTGGCAGCCAGGAAATCCTGGCTGCGCCCCCGTTGTTCGGCGCCCCCAGTGGCGGACTGGGTCTCTGGGCGCAGGGTGGACGGTAGATTATTAATTTTATTGCACCCCCGCTACCGCACTCTCTATATATACAGGCACATCGTTTTGATGTACTTATTGTTTATTTTCAGAACTGCTTATCCATTGCCTTCAAACAAGTAATATGGGTTTCCTACATATCGTAACAATAAAATATTATAAATGTAATAATTTATACATTTCTTTGGACTTGGCTGCATCATGCCCTGCAAAAGTTCAAAATTTTATTTCTTATGCAACAACCAAACTGTCCGATATTTAGGAAAACAATGCTATAGTTTCATTCGATAGTTTAAAAAATCTTTCAAATAAGTCTGATGCCCCTAAGGCATGTAAATGCGCCCCAAAAGGATTATACTTTTAAACAAACAAATAATATATTTTAGATTGCGATGGAAGGAGAGAAAATAATATCGAATATTATCCAGAATTTTCACGTTTACTAATAGTAATACTAGTACAGTAACATAGTTTTCTCCAATTTCTTTTCACATTTTCTCTCAAATATATTTCTATTTAAAAAGTATCATATTATGGGGAGAAAAAATTTCTTTTTTGTTTAAAATTGCGATATAAATGTATTTATTTATAACAAGTGTTATAGAAACACAATCTCTTGAAAGTTTAGATGGAGTTGAATCCGCCTATAGGTTGAAAGCACTTTATTGGACGATTTAAAAAATATGTAACTTCAAAGTCCAAGGGTTTTCCAGCAAAATTATCTTTTCGAAATCTTGCATTCAACACATCGCCAAATCTAGTGAATTGTTCCTAAGCACTTTTTAAATTGTTAAGATCAAGAAAATATCATACTTTTTTATTCTGGACCAAGGAAACTAATAAATATTGCATGATTGCTGAGTAACCATAAAAAATGTTTACCCGTGGAATGGAAATTTTAACGGAGATAAAAATACGAGATTAATCGCGTACGTTAATTTCGTATCATCTAATAATTCTTTGAATAAATAAATATTTGATCTTCATAAATAAAAGTAAACAATAAATTTGATGTTTTTTCGAATATCGACCCGTGGAAGACAACATTTTTTTTATTGATATTAAAAGAGTTACAAATCGCTGAAGTCAATTGTACCCTTGAAATTCAAAAGTTTCACCCAATTCCCCCTCGGAAAATATTTGTCTTAATAGAAAAAATGTTTTCCATAAATTTCCATCCAATAATTATGATAATATTATAGATTTATTCGCTCTATATTAATAACCAGGAAAGAATTTGTCTAAATTATCGAATTACCAAAACCAGCAGTGTATCAATGGCGATCTTGTCGTTCAGTTTTCAGTCATAATTAATTGTTCATTTTACATAATTTTACATACTTTAACGAAGAAATCTGTATAAAGAATCCATTCAAACATCGAAAATGCAGAAGATACTAGGGGTTTTCATCAAGAAGTGTGACGAAATCGAGGCCACCTTTTTATCGACCGTTCTTACAAGTGTAAAGGTTTTTTGAAAATTATTTTGTCATTTGATCCATACGGCCAAATAAATCTTTTTTTTAACCAAACCACTAATAATCTTTGGAGCTCGCCGCGAAGGATTAAAATGCCTGAAACAAAGACCTGGGATACTAATGGGCCCAAGTGGGTAAACACACATAACAATATTGTGAGGCTCTTCACGTGGGGTGATCGCTAGAGAAATTGATCAGCAACCTGGGTCGGAGCAGTGTTGCGGAACGAACGTGTCATTTAAATAAATAACACGAGAATTCTAAATAAATCTAAAATACCTATACCTTACACCTATATACCTACCTACCCTATACCTATATACCCATCCACACACTAATAAATTCCAACCGAGCAATTCACGCCTACCCCGACAGGGGAATGGCTTGATGATACAATAATTAAAAAATCAGTCTGCGCCTTAAAGGATGCTTTCCGTGCCGCGCCCTGGGGTATCGAGCCCGCCACTTTGATCCTAAAATATCGAGTCTGGTAACCTCTGATAAGTTTAAATTAGAAACTCTCCTCGTTACTATAAGGTCAATCACAGTCTCACTATAAACGTGACTTCTGAGAGTTCTGAGTCCTGCAATCGTTACTTTGAAACTAGCACCTACCCGTCAATAACATGAATATTTATTTGAATTAAAGGAGGAGGGTCGATTTGGGCGGTTTTTGGCCTAATTTATTTTTGAGTCGAAATATTTGACAAACATTTTTTTAGTATCTACTAACAATAATAAGTCGGTTCCACCCTAAACTGACCACCCTGACCCCAGCACTTACCCACGCTACCCCCTCAAATTCTGAAAATGCCATAATTTGCTAACAGCATTTTTGGAGAGATTCG
>CAKNWW010312812.1:0-10121 GCA_932074435.1 Andricus kollari | reverse complement strand
TTTTTTGCCACTTTTGTGGGTCGATTTTGTTTATTTCAAAAATTATTAAATGTTATATTAGCAAAATTAAATGTCAATGGAAGCAGAGAAAGCCAGGCGGTGCTGAATTGCTCTTGACGAAATTGAGTTTTTTTTTAATTATACTTTTCGCCTTTTTAGACTTATTTCAGCGCAAAATTAAGATTTTGTTATTTTTTTACCCAAAAGTGTATTATTTACATAAATTCAAATATTTCAAATTTCAAAAAATTGGAGATATTATTATCAAAATTAAAACATGTTTTACTAGTACTATAAATGTTCCCTTTTTCTGTTAAATAGTGTTATTTAATTATGAAATAAATAAAATTTCGTATTTAATATGATTTTCTTAGCGATTTATGTACATACTTTTTTGTTTATAGTACCAGGGTAAGCAAAATCGTACTAAGGCATTCGTCATTTCCATTCTATTATTTCATGCACTTAAAGCGCTATGTAGTTTTTCATATAATGTTTAAAAAGCTGATCAATCCTTCCATACAAAAAAAAATAGTAATTTATACAACCGGTTGTAAATTGTTCCTTCTTTTTGTCTCACAGTCCACAGGACCACAGTCAAGCCATTGGCCGATGTCTGGCTCACTGATGCAGTTACTGTCCGGGAGGGCCAGACGCTTCCCCCCAATCGCGGGGCAGTAACAAAGGATATGAATAGCTGTCTCATCCCCCTTTCTGCACAAGTGACAGAGGGGGCTATCTGCGAGCCCTATCTTATGTCTATGATAGCCGAGGATTCCATGTCTTACAAACATTTCCGTTACGACCTTGACTTCATTTATACCGAGCTTGCGTATTTCCTCAGCTCCATTAGGATTTAAATTTAAACCCATGACTTTTTGGTCTGTCTGCAGCCAGTGGCTACCTACCACTCATTTTGATGTTCCTCGGTCAGCCAAATAATGCCTCTCCTTCAGAGCCATAGGATCACTGTGAGCTTTTTGCACTTGTTTTCCAGGTGCTGGTTCCATAAAAACTTCTTATCTAGGATGACTCTTAGATATTGAGCTCGTTATTTGATTTCCCGTTGTTGTCCTCCCAGTTTCAGTGTACTTGTGGTACCGTATGGTGAATAAACCCGTCTCCGTCTTACTCGAATTGGCCAATAATCCGGTCTTCTTGTACCAGGAATCCACTATCCCCAGTGCTTGCTGCATTACCCCGAAGAGTGCATCCAGATGCCGGCCGCGCATGATAACCAGCATGTCGTCCGCGTAGCCTATAATGTGGTAGCCTCGACTCATGAGTAGATGAAGCAGTTCCTCCACTACCAAATAGCACAGCAGTGGTGATAAAACGCATCCCTGCTGACATCCCGAGTCAACAGCTCCACATATAGTGGTGACACCCTTAGTCGTTGTTAGGTTCCTTTTCCCCAACATGTGGCAGGTTCATTCCACGACTGCAGTTGGCACACCGTGTGCGATCATGGCCACCCTGATCACCTCTAGAGGTGTAGTTGAAGGCACTTTCGATGTCCATAAAGGTTCCAATCGCGAAGCCCTTCTATTTTAGGTGTCCTTCGATTATTTTTACTGCTCTGCATAGGGTCGTTTCGGTTGAGTGACCACTACTATAGGCGTGTTGCTCCTTGCGAAGTGGCCTTCTTATTAAGACCTTGTCGCGGATATATTTTTCCACAAGTCTTTCCACCGTTTTTAGTAGGAAAGATGTGAGGCTGATGGGATGAAAATCCATGGGTTAAGTATAACCGATCCTGTCTGCTTTCGGAATGAAGACTACTTTAGTAGCTTTCCATGCCGTCGGGATACATATCAGTGTAAATGAGGTCCCGAGTTCATTTGTTTTGCCAGTACCGGCACGTCTGAACCTCTCTCTGGTTTCCCTGCGAAGCTCTTCGAGTTTTCCTTTGCACCAGTGTGTCTCCCCAGCCTTTCGAACTCTTGTCGGTTAACAGTCTCTCTCATAAGTAGAATTGATGGCCTTTGTGAAAATATTGACAGCAATTTTCGGGATGTCCAAGTCTCTAATTGACCTGGGCACCTCTGAGAGTGCACTCTTTAGTTCAGTGGAACTGAAGTGGAACTAAAATTGTGATCATTTTTCCCTTTCTTATTTTACCTGAAAGTAAATCTTTTTGTGTATAAGAAGTAAATCACAGCCTCGGTACAGTCGATAAACGCGAATTCTAATATAAATAGAAAACAATAGATTGAATAAGGGGAACCAAAATATTCATGGCTTGGTATATATGTAGAAGGTTTTTTAACAATGCTAACTGACTTCACGTAAGTTATTTCAGAGTAATAAATCATATTAGTGTTGATAATATAAATAATGGTAAATTATCTATAGGTTATAAATGAGAATCATACCGCAATTTTTACATGATAATCTTATTGGTTAAGTCGAGAAAGGATATGAACTAGCTATAAATTTGAACCTCGGATGTTCCCTTTGACTATGTTTTTATTATGGTCATTTGATGAGCCTTTTGGGTTTTCGTTTCTATTAATTAGCGAATGTATTTGCCTTCTCACAGAAGAAGTTTTAGTGATCTTTTTGGATGTTCAATGATTCACTATGGAGTGATATATTTTGAGAGTGCTTACACTTGACACTTAATAATAGTTCCACGGTTAATTCTGCTTATTAGTTTTATGGGACTAAAAATATCTCCTAAGTTTTTTGAATTTTTCAAACATTATTTTTAGGGTTTGTCTTTCAACACCTAAGAAAACGGATACTAGAATTTTCATTAAAATCACTAACAATAGCTAAAATTCTTCAGATGATTTGACATGGAATTGCTTATACAAAAAAGAAAGGTCAAAAATTAAAAATGTGATTATCACAGTCATCTGCCGTGTACGCAGGATGGCCATAGAAGGCGATTATAGCTACTATCCTCACATATTGAGCACGCTTATCTAACCATAGAACATTTGGACGATTGTGTCTGACTATGTTGTCAGTCAGAATAGTCCCGCATCTGTTAAATATCCACCTCTCCACGAGACAAATGTTAACTAGGCTGTTCAGTTTCGACTCTGAGTTTGCATAAACCTTTATGTCGTCCATGTACAGGGGGTGAATGAGTTGAGAATGAGCCACTCCCGTCTGAATTTTGAACCTATAGAACGTGTTGTTGAGTGTCCAACTTAGCGGGTTCAATGCTAAACAAAACCATAGTGCGCTCAATGAATCAACTTGGAAAATTCCTCGTTTGATGGTCAAGGACCGGGTATCCCTAATCACCCCACGACTAAAACATTTAATCCTTGTGTACCATATGTGCACCATATGTGACAGATCTTATATGTCTTAAGGAACTCAAGTAAATAATCGTGATGTATTCAGGGTAATACCTGTTGGTAGTTAATGTAGGCCATGTGCAAATTGCGCTGGTGGCATTTCGCATGCAACACAACCACAATGTCAATCGTGACTTGGTCCTTGCAGCCACGGGAGCCTCGATAGCAACCTTTTTGTTGTTCGGACAGGACGTTGTTCTCCTCACTATATTAATAGACGAAATTAGAAATAATAGCCGTGAGACACTTATAAAGGGTTTGAAGGCAAGTGATTGGTCGGTAATCAGTAGGACTACCAGCATCGGCCTTATTGGAGATTCATATACAGTGAAACATCTATAATACGAACCTCTATAACACGAATTTTCGATAATTCGAACTTTTGTTCGGCCCCGGCTAAAAATCGACGTTTGCCATGTTAATATTTTTCGATAATTCGAAGTTCGATAATTCGCAGACTATTATAAGCTCCGCCGTGATTATCATCTCTGTACCTTGAAGTACGGCAGTGAGTAATATGTAATACCAGTGTGTAATACCACCTTTAGACTTGATTAAAAACTTCATCAAGGGAAAAAGTTGCACTGATTCTATTAATTAATTCTTTATTTACAGCAAACTAAACGGCCCTTTTTAGGGCCAACAAATTTATTTTACGAAGGATCACTTCTCGTACTTTTCATACTTCTTCATAACAGGCATTGAGTTAATAAGAGATAACCACATTTTTCCCATTTCCTGATTCGTTTATATTACCAAAATGTTTACGTTCAATTAACCTTTTTTTAAGCATTAAAAAAATTACATACGTACAGCCGTCATCGGAAATAATTTCAGCTTTAAGGGAAATTCATATTACGTGCTTTGAAACGTATCATAAGCATATGGGTAATTCTCTATAGAAAGGTCACTTTTGCTTCCCCACGTAATATCTTTGTGACTATTTATTGAATTGCTTTATAATTTCGTAAACTTAATCGTTTTAATAACACGGGCCAAAAGCATAAGACCAACAGAGATTTTTTTACCCGAAAAATATATTAAACAAGCATCAAATACTTGAAAAAATGCCCTTTCCTTGTTCTCCACTTACAAATTGCTAAGTTTGAGGAGGATTTTCAAAACCAAGGATAATAAAATATAATTTTTCACTGGTGCCTTTTAAAAGTATGTCTCAAAAACTATTATTCTTTTACATAGATTTTTATTTTGTCGCAGTTAAAGATCAAAGAATTTTAAGTTGAAAAGTTTCCCCCTAATTTTTTTCTGGGGCGTGTAATGACAATATGATGAGTTTTTGACGATTTTTGTTGTTGTTATTTTAACCGGTATTTATGTAATTCTTTAATAAATAAGTGTAAGTATCACATCAGCGTATGAATCGATGGTAACATTTAAAACATTTACCTTTAAACTAACATAAAACGTGTTAAACTTTAGCGTATTTTTATTATGTGTCATTACACGCTCCAGGTAATTTGGACACTTTTCGGGAAAATATATGAATTGTAACCTAACACATCTTTAGAGGGAGGAATAGTGAATAATTGTTCCAAAGGACTTTTTAATTTATTCTTTTAAACAATTACAATCAATGTTTTGTTGTTGTTTGACATTACACGCCCTGTAATCGCACGTCACAGAATTCAAAGTCAGGGCTGAAACACAAGTACGTTCACCATGTGTCTCATGATTGTTTACTAAACAAAGCATCCTAATAACATTATTCTCTTCTGAAATACTTGAAATGGTTAAGGAATGAAATATGTAGTGCATTTTGTCATGTAGAAGTTCGAAGGTAAAGATTAATAATAATTTGGGGCCTCGCTCCATGAGCTTTGATCCGGGTCTGAGCTGTCAGTTTCGACTACGTGTATTTCAGTGTATTTGTGTGATGGAGTCTGTTTATTTAGTAAGATGCCGCCATTTCACTATTGGTCAACTGAATAAAAAAAAGGACAAAAATGTTAGCAAAGGTAATAAAGACACTTGCGAAAAAATAAATCCATGCTTTGGAGACGTATTCCTCTGTTGTAAGCCATATTAGACTAAAAGAACGTACTGACATATGTCAGTATACGTGAAAATATAATTTATGTTTTGAAAGCGTTTTAAAGAATTTATTTATGTTTTTTAATTTGAACAAATTATTGTGTTTCTTAACAAAAATTTATTAATAATTATGAAATATTGGATAAGCTCTTTTGTGCTAAAAATTCTATTATTATATTTGTATTCAGGGACCTAATAACCGTACGATACCCATTTTTATCAAATGGTGACTGTTTTGGAACATTTGGTTCGCATATATTGGATCAGCCATCTTGAATTCTGAAATTCTGTTATAAAATTCGAAATCAGCGACCCAAAAAACTTTAGAATACTCACTTCTATATAAATAGGTCCATGAATGAAAATTCTAATAGAAAACCGATAACTCTGTCAAAAAATTGTTTAAAAAAATTGAAAAAAATATTTTCAAGCTCAAATATTTTAATAATTGCTTATTGTAGCACCAATGAATAGGCGTCAGACAAAAAAAAATCTATTTGAGAATATTTTTGCAAAAAAAGTTGCTTCTATCAAAAGTTACCTTAATACAGAGAATCACCCATATATAAACGCATTCTGTGCTGAGTATCCAGGTATCTGTACCAGAAGCTGTGCACCCCATCCATACCAGGCGCTTTCCAGTTCTTAGCTCTCTTTGGGATGCGAGTTACGTCGGAGGCTAAGATGGCTAGATTATTCATCACAGGCAACCGTGTAACTCTGTCCTTTTCTAGACGGAGCCAATTCGTGTACAGTTGACTTGACCTATGAGTACCTCAAATGCTCGACCAGTATCTGGACATTTTCTCGGCCCTAGCTGGTTCACAATAATTTTGACTCTTGTTTCCGTCATCTGCAAGTTCGCGATAGAAACGTTTTTCGTCTGCCAAGAAAAGTCATTCCTTCGTACGGTCGCTCTCTTAAATCGTCGCAGTCGCGCTGATAGGACCATGAGTCTCTTTTTAATATAGTCAATCACTTCGTCCAGGTTCGTAGATGTTCTTGAACTGATGTTATGTGGGCTAAGGATCTCCTACACATGACGAGTCAGTCTCTGAGGCCCATTGCCCTTTCGAAATTGGTACAACCGTCCTAGTTTTGCTTATATTTGACTAATTTCGACTTGAAGTCGAAACTTCCATGGAGGGTCTGACATCTTCGTTGGGGCGTAGTTGTTAGCAGCCCGGACTCTAAGTTTTATGCTCATCACCCTGGCGCACGCGACCATTTGACATATATGATTCTTGATCTGTGAACTCTAGGATGGCATCAGTGAGGCAGACCATGAGACGTAGGATTTCCTCAATAAGCTCTTCAATGAGTTGAATAGGAGCATGGGCAGGCTCTGGCGGCTGCAAGTCTTACGACGGTCGAGTATGAGACAGTCGTCCCGCTACATCCCCCAGATCTGGCTCCCGCTCGTCCATAGCGTCTTGTGTTACAGGCATGTTAGCGTCCTCTTCTACCGCATCTGCGGGGTTCATTATAGGTGGTGCTAGTTGTTGTCGCACCTGTTTCTCGATGTTACTTATTTGCACCTCGGATTTAAGGTGGCGCCGCCTAATGGATCTTAATTGATAAGCAAGATGTCGTTCGGTCACTCTATGGTCCAGCTCGGGATGAAGACCCACAAAGAGTCGATGTTGTTCGCCCCTGACGTGCCCCCCTCGTGCCGTTGCTCGAAAGTGACATCTGACCCCGTCTCCATTGCTTTTCGACGTCTACCTAATCTTTTTTTTGGCCTGCGCTCCCTAGACTCGCTGGCGAAATGCAGTCTCAACCTCATATCTTATTCGGTTGATAGTTCTTGTAGGGATTAGGTTCTCGTATATTACTTCAAGCCTTCGTTGCTCAAGGTCGTCTTCAGCTACTGTTGCGTAATCCGGAAAATTCGCCACAAACCTTTGGCGTAAGGCCATCCCGTCGATAGAATTTGTGGTCGCTCCCATCACGTGTTCGAGTTGTTGGCCCATCAAGTACTCATCATGCTTGGTTTGAAAGTTCATGCGCTGCCTTGGCATCCCTGTAAAAGTGGTCGGCTGGGGGCTCCCAACCGAAATATCCTACGCAGGCGCAGCTGATATTCTGCTACTTACCACTTCTTGTCGATGTTCTGGCTGGAAAGTAGCCTTTTCGTGTATCCCGGTGAGACCTGCCTGTCCATCACGTAGCTCATCACCACCGGCTTGCATGCTGCCACCCCCAGCGGTGGAACCTGGGGGGCCCGACGATCCTCGGGAAAGACCAACGTCTATATAAGTCACGTAACTTCTTCGCGATTCGTGCTTTAGCCCTACCGCGACGTCAACGCGAGAATACCTTCTGTAGAGTTTTTTTTTAACTTGTTCTCGGGCGGACCTGGTTTTTCATCATCAACCACGGACTAAGTAAAGTGCGTAATGAGATGACGATCTTATAAATTGATTTAATACGATATTTGAAATCTTTTGCGATGATGTTTTAGGTGCAAAATTAGGAGCATGGTGTAGTTTGGAGTTCTTCTTTTACCGCTGTTATCCTTACACAGCTGCCGCGTGCGTTGGAGGTGGAAATAGTCGCCTCTGGATGCTTTCTTAGAGCTACCATCTGTCACTCCATCGATTTTTAGTCGCTAGATTTTTGATGGTCTAGAAAGTTTCTTACAATGCGACAGGTGTTTAATAAAACCGCCTTCTGAGCTGCTGACAGTACCCTACTGACTCCTAAATATACAAGATATTCAAAGGATCTTGAATGTACATTGCCTGTAGTCGAAATCACAATAGGATGAATGAATGAATGTTTCACATTCCTCCATATTGTATTTACTTCATGCCTTAGCTCGCTATACTTATGGATCTTTGTTATATAGGTTGCCTGCATGTTCCGGTTAAGCAGACCAACTATGTCGATGATGTAAAATCTTCCACCCTTTTTCTCTCGCATCATGATTCAGGGTCGACTGGTTCGGATATAATGATCCGTCTGGATAGTAGCATCCCAATATAAGATAGAATTTAACAACAAAGTTGACATTCTTTTAACTTTTGAGGTGTACTGTTTTCTTATAAGGTTTTTAGATTTATCAAAGAAAATTTTATATCTATGATACAACTATCTAGACATAATTTGCAGTCGATAAGAATAATTTAAAAAATCGTTTTATTACGTTATAAACAAATTAATAAACAAAAGTTATTTTCTGGATTAGGAATGTCCTGCTTATTGAAATCCAGAGTTTTGGTTTAAAATGTGAGGGAAATACAATTTTCATAATTATTAATTGAAAATAGATACTATTTAGCAATTTAAAACAAAAAAATTATAAACAAATTCACAGTTTAATCATTTATCAACGAATAGGCTCAACTTTTTCAGAAAATCAACTAATAATATCTTTCCGATGACTCTTCAAGGTGACGCTTCGTGAATTCACATGAACTATTTATTATTTAAACAATTTTCATAAACAAATTCCGAGTTTGTCCATTTTTCAATAAATACGCTCAACTCTTTTAGGAAGTCCACTAAGAATGTTTTTGTGGTGACTCTTTGATGTGATACTTTGTAAATTTACAGGAATAATTAATTATTCATACAATATTCATACACAAATTCAAATGTTGGCTATTTTTCAACAAATAGGCTCAATTTTTCACAATATTCATAGACAAATTCAAATGTTGGCTATTTCTCAACGAATAGGCTCAATTTTGCACAGAATTAACTAAGAACGTCTTGCCGATGACTCTTTACTATGATTCTTTGCAAATTCCCAATAATTAATCATTATTGAAACAATTTTCATAAACAAAGGAGGGTGCCAATTTTGGGCCCAATGCGTCCATCTTAGAGAAGCGTATAACCCCATGTTTTTTGGCACGCTGATTCCAAATACGTTCTTAGTTTTGCTGTTGATTGAGCGGTTTTGATTGACCCACCTACAGGCTCTACCGCACAAGCCCCTGCACAATATCAAGAAATAATAAAACCACCCGCTGAAAATATATCGCTGGTACTAGTCTTGCAAGATTATTATGATGAAGACGAATAATAAAAAATATGAGGTGTTAACTGAAGCATCTATAATTTGTGGTCCACCGATTTGCGACGGAAGCTAGTTACCCTTAAATGGCCATCGTGTTCAGAAAAAGAGCAGGTGAGAGGGCATGCAACTTTCGCGAAAGGAAGGGTATAACGAATGAGTAGTGTGGGTGATGTGGGCTAGGTCCCTGCTAGGCGGCAACTCTGTAGGTCTCCGGTGAGTGTGGTTATTGCGAAATAAACCAGAAAATATTCCTAAACCTACGTTAATAGTACATGTTTGATGACCTACAATATTATACCCAGGGTAGGAGAAGAGGGTCAGGTTTAAAAATAATGAAACCTTTATTTAATAAATCAAAAGAAATCAGGCCGAACGATGAGAATGCGTCCCAGAACGTAAACGGGTTCGTACCCGTAATCCGTAATGCTGGGAGGGAGTCCGGATTTCTGCACAGCTGAAGCGGCCACCTAGCCGTTTAGAGACTCGAGCCACCTTGGCGCTGTTGAAATGTGCTTCCTTGTTAAGTGAGACAGCGTTACAACTCTACACCGTGGACATTGCGCATCCCACGTAGTTTGGTATCCAACGTAGATATGTTGGCGACTATTCTCCAGTCAATGAATGTAGGCTGCTTACTGAATTTTCCGTTGAGCGTCGAAGCGTCGTCTAAGGGTCCCGGTTGGGGAATGATCGTGTGGTGCGGGATCACCGATATTTATGCACGACCC
>CAKNWW010312808.1:0-11254 GCA_932074435.1 Andricus kollari | reverse complement strand
CTCCCTTCGTAGAGAAATCTCGCAAGAGTCTGACCTCTGGACCATCAATTGCTCAGTTTACGGTGCTGCGAGAGCTTTGGCTGATTCAAATCGAAGGCTCAAACCGACGATGGATCAAAAGACCAAAAGACGCTTGCATCAACTGAACAAGAAGATTGGATGTGCAAGGCAGAATGCGTCCCGTGTTCAATGTGTGATTGACTACTTAACATCTCGTAGACCGTTCACGGAAAGGGTTCGAAAGTTCGCCCAAGAACTGAGGATCTTGAATCACACACTGCACAAGTCAAAGCTGCTGACAATCAAGCAGCATATTGTTGACAAAATACGGCTGTTATCTGACGCAAGGAGGAGAATACAAAAGAGGGAGAGATGGATCAGGGAGAATCAAAAGTTTCTCGCTGACCCATCTCACCTCTTCAGAAATCACCCTGTTTCTGTCAAAAATCCACCCAAGCCCAACGAGGTAGAGATTTTGCGACCTCATAAAATCTGAGGAGGAATGTCCATCAATCACTGCCGAATAGGTGAAAAAAGCACTTAGAGGGACGAAGAGCTTTTCCGGTGCTGGACCAGACTGTATCAAGAACTTCTGGTGGAAGAAGTTTACTTCCATACACCAACATTTGGCCCGCATATTCACCTAATATTCAAAGTCGGAGACGCCCATTCCGCAGTGGCTGGTGTTAGGACGCACTACACTCCTACCGAAAAAAGTCAACTTCTCCAACCCAGAGAATTACAGGCCAATAAGTTGTTTGAATACACTGTATAAGATCTTTACAGCTGTCCTAAACAACAGGATTGTTCGGCGAATTGAGCATGTGTGGCGTGAGATGTATGAAAAACGTGGCTCGAAAAAAGGTGTAGCAGGCTGTCGAGAGAACCTGCTAATTGACAGGTGTGTCTGTAAAGACGCTGCACTTTATATGGATGACCTGAAGATCTATGCCTCTGGTAAAAGCAAACTTCAAACTGCCATAAATATCGTCAAGAAGTACAGAGGAGAGATTGGGATGAACTTTGGATTGGATATATGTGCCAAAATTCATCTGAAGGAAGGAAAGATTGTTGGCGTTCCCAAGGACCGTGAGCTTGTGGATATAAGTGTTATTAGACATCTGAACACTGGAGAGACCTATACATACCTGGGCGTGCCTCAAAGCCGTATTCAGGACGTAACATCAGTAAACGTGTCTCTCCGAAGCAGATACAAGCATCTTCTTCGACAGAGTTGGTCTTCCAATCTGTCAGCGTTGAACAAGGTATCTGCGACTAACATGCTTGCCGTCCCGGTTCTACTCTACTCGTTTGGGGTGGTTCAATGGACGAAGAACGAACTTAAGGCACTTGATGTCACCACACGTAAGATCATGCATATGCATAAAAGCTTGCATATCAATTCGTCAGTTCCGCGATTATACATTTTACGCCGTCAAGGCGGACGCGGACTTCTGAATCTTCAGTGGCTTCATAACCGAATTGTTCTACGTACAGCTTTAATTGTTGCCAATAGCAGCGATCCTCTCCTAAAAATGGTCAGGAACCACGAGATGATTGGTGAAGGAGCGTTCCTTTACAAAGCCGCGGTGCAAGCGGCCTACACCCTTGGCCTGAATTTTAACATCAGAAGTGAGGAAAGTGCATTACTCCATCTAGATGCTTCACTTCTGAAAGCCGAAGTGAAGAAAGCAGAGTTTGAAAAATTCCATCAAGAGCTACTCGACAAGAAATTGCGCGGAAATTTTCACAAGAATGTAGAAAAACAGTCCTTGTCGAAGGAGCAAACTTTTGGTTTGCTCAGATCATCAGGGCTTAATTCAGGTACAGGTGGTTTTATTTTCGCATGCCAGGACGGTGTCATTTCCACATTAGCATACCGTGACCGCATTTTATGTCAAGAAGTTCCCAGCGATAGGTGCAGAGCGTGTCATGCACACGCTGAGTACCTGGAACACATACTATCGGGGTGTCCCACCCACGCAGGAACGACGTACATCTACAGACATAATGCGGCCCTAAGAGTGCTTTATTACCATCTTTGTCGCTCTTACGGTGTTGGCCGCGACCCTGCCTTGCCGAACGCTCCAAGGGAGATAGAGTCAATTGTCCAAAACGAGAGGTGCCAAATTTTCTGGGACTAAGATTTTCGGACAGCAGTCTCTGTTGCACACTCGAGGCCTGACATTGTTCTCCAAGACTTCGAGAAACGAACTATATTCGTGATCGAATTCTCGGCCCCGTCCGAATACAACATCACTGCCAAGGGGAAAGAAAAGGACGAGATGTATCAAGACCTTAAAAGGGAGCTGCAAAGACTGTACCCAAAATATTTTGTACAAGTAATTGTCCTTGTGATAGGTGCTCTCGGAGGTGCGAAACTATCACTGGTTCGTAACCTTAAAGCCATACCCGCGTGCCAAAAATATGCGAAGGCTCTTGCAAAATGGATGCAGAAAGCTATCATGCTTGGGTCGCTTCGTGTCCTCAAAACACATGAGGGTTTTGCCGGCCTGTCGTTGTGATTTCATCGTGTCCTGTGACCACCCATCTCACGGTTGTGAGACGTGACCATGAGTGTGATTTACCGCGTTCCTACTGGGAGCCGGTGTCATTTTTAGATGGCAGTTGCTCCCAGTGAGACCCTGCGGTGGTTGTTTAACCTTATTTTTTTAATTATATATATGTAATCTTGAGATTCGAATTTCAATCCTGGGTTTACTAATCGTATATTTAGCATTAAATCTCTCAACCAGATAGAACAAAGAGTTCATGGGGGCAAACAGTATTCATATTACCTCACGGCACTTAGCTTACTTTCTTATTTTGATACTTGGTTTAAAATACTTACTTTAACTAATTGCCGTCTACTGATTCCATCGGTTCCAACACATTCAATTTTCTTCGGAGCATTGACACCACCAACGGTTACGAAATTGCTTTTATATTCTCGAATGCCAACAATATTATCGTAATTTCCGTTCGTTCGAACACTTAATGTCATTGTTGGTATAATGGTATTATTTAGATTTTTGATTTTATATATCGCTTGATTAAGAGGAATGACATGCTTTTCGTTTGCTGGAAAATATTAATATGTTACTGTATACATACATAAATGTATCATATATGTATACCTTTACAAAAATCAACTTACGTCGTTTTTTTTGTACTTGCAAATATGCAAGCATTACCAGAGCACGTGAAAGTTGTGTCATTTCTTCTACAATCGGACGGATTTTCGTTTGCAAGAGCTGATCAATTAGCTTTGTTGCAGCTTTCACTCTAGGTTTGGATTCATCTCTTGAAGATACTTGACATGGAGAAAACTCAGAATCGCCATTCAAATTTTTTAATGCCAATAGTACGGGTAATGTATGATGTGGATGTTCCATCGCGCATTTCTTCAGGATTTCATTGATTTTCGATGAAAACAGGTTATTTGCTAGATTCATATGTGGCGCTAACTGCGGAATTAGTGGGACAAATTTGTACGATGCGATTTTCGGAAGATATTTACTTAAGATTTTGTTGAAATTTTCGTGATGCGTATTGTCCAGCCAAAGAGACACCACCCGAAATATCAAAAAGTCATGGTCTTTGCTCTGTTCCAATGTTCTCAAATAATATCTGTAAGCAAATCTCAATATTTAAGAACTATAATTCATATTAACCTTTTTTAAGAGTTAAATAAGTAAAGGAACACTTACTCTAAGGCTAGCAAAAGGTAGGTATTCTTATCTTTCTCGAAATTCTCTAGCTCTGCTACATCATTTTTGCTCTGCCTTTGGTAAATACCTATCGCTCTTCTCAGTTCAGCATTATTAGAATAATCATCTGGCGAAACATTATACATTTCTGCACACGATTGTATAGTTTTGAACAGTGGCGACTTTATAAACTCTGTGATTTGTCTGTATTGCATGTCAGAAAATCGAGCTAAAGCAGCCTGAGTTTCATATAAATTTTTCAAATCCTCAGACGTAGGTTCATTGATTGATAAGAATGTTTGTATCGACTCCTGATAGTATTTTTTGACAATAACCTGCAAATTAAAGTTTAATTTATAGATTGATTAACTTGAAACAATTAATAGCATTTAGTAAACTTGAGTTTTTAATCAGAATGCTCATAAATGCTCATAAAGTTTTCTAGTACATGAACACACATGAACGTGAACATCAACTCTCTTAAATATCTCAAGTTATATTACTTACTTGGGGATTCCCCGATTCCGTTTTTCCTATCCAATTTCCAAAAACACATAACGCTTGCGCTCGGAGACTCGGACTAGCTGAATTGTCGTTCATTAATAAATTTAGGAGAAACTGACCGATGTGTTGATTATTTTGACTCCAGTCTAAGTGTGCTTCGAGATAACACAGTTTATTTTTCATTTCCTGAGAAAGATTGTCTTCTTTTGCTAGAGAATCTGATAAATCATAACATTTATGTTAATGGTGTTCAGTAATCAACCTCTGCTTAACTTCAAAAATTCGTACCTAAAGGTAAAAAGCTCGAATAAACTTATAACTTTACAGGAAAAATTCAGTTTTGTGAATAGTGGAAGCTAGGAGTGTGCAAAAAGATCGAAACCCGATCGGGCTGAAAGTTTTCGGATTCCCAAAAACGTTCGGCTTCTCGAAAATCTTCGGATTTTCAAAAATTTCGGATTCTCGAAAGTTATTGATTTTTTTGAAATTTTGGGTCGCAATATTGGATCCAATACACTACCATCGGAAATTGTCTGTACGATCAGCGAAGTACTATTAACCCTGCGTCCCCCACGTGGGGTCTAGGCGGACCCCAGATGCACTAATTTCCTTATGACATTCGCAATTTTGCATCCCTTTGCCTGTCGCGTTGAGTATCTTTCCTCTCAATAGTTCTCAAGACGCCGGTAAGAGCGCTTTAATCTCTGAGGTATGTAATCCCTTTTTTCTTAATGTTTTTGTTGAAAAACGTGATTAGAGTGCGCTCGGACCCACGCTGCTATTATTAGTTTTATATAGTCTTGTCAAGTTGATGCCTCAAGACTGAATTTGCAATAAAAATTTGCGAAGTTATCTCATATTCAAAGTGTAGTATTTGTTTGTTCCAGTTTATATTTTTGAAGTTTGATTTCGTTAGTCATTAGTATCAGGAGGTTGTCTTTTGTATCTGATAAGGTTTAAACTTTATTTTAAACTCTCTACTTGAATCCTGTTTGCTTTGATTACCTATCATATTTTTGTTCGTGTTATTAAAAAGCAAAACTAATTTTTCGACGCCTGTCCAATGCGATTCCACACCGCTTGCGTCGTGAAAGTGAGTGGGGTTCATGTAGACCCCACGCGGGGGACGGTTTCCCTCACTTGCACGTGGGGGACTCAGGGTTAAAAATTACTGCTGACTTTGAAACGTTATTACTCGTCCCAAAATGGAGCAAGAAACTTTTTTACAAAACCGTTAGAAAGCTTATTAAATTATGCGTCGAATCAGCCCCAGTAGATATATTTTTGACCTTTTGAAAAGAATATACCACGTGAGAAGTTTAACAAAAATGCAAGAATTTCTCGAAATTCGTACATCGACTTCAACTTGTGGCATGACCTAGGAAAGTTTTAGCAAAAATATTAAATTCAAACTATATAGTCTTTGACGTCTTATCTTCAATTTAAACCAATAAAACTTTAAAAATCTTCATAGGTTCTCGAGATACGACTAAAAATGTCCAAGCGTGTTTGCGCCGAATTTCAGTCGCTTTAGCAGCGAGTCTGATCGTCTGCGGTGATCGCCGACTGAAACTCGACGTAAACACGCTTGGACATTTATTGTCATATCTTGAGAATCCGTAAATATTTTTGAAGTTTTATTGGCTTAAATTAAATATGTGATTTCACAGATTACGTCCTGTCAATTTACGTTTTTTTTCCATAAGTATCCTAAGTCACAGCACAAGTTGAAATTAAGCCACAAAATCTGAGAAGTTCTCAGCGATCACAGCTCTTGCGGTCGACAGCATTAATCGCCGACTGAAACTTGACATTTAAGACTTGGACATTTTTAGTCGTATCTCGAGGACCCGTAACGATTTTTTAATTTTTATAGGCTCAAATTAAAGATAAGACTTTTAACACAGGGTGGTAGGAATTTCAGAATGTTTTCTACAATTTTCCTAGGTCATGCCACAAGTTGAATTCGAGGTACAAAATTCGAGAAATTATTTAATTTTTTTTATATTCTCTTCAAAAGGTCAAAAATATATCTATTAGGGCACAATCGGCGCATAATTTAATAAGCTTTCTAACTGTTTTTTTAAAAAGCGTTTCAAAGCGAGTAGTTTGTACAGTTGTCCAGTTTACAGATTTATGAAAATTATCGAATTTAATAGATTAACAAAAAAATGTTGGTTGCCATACATCTTAAGATTTTACACTTAATTCGTAATCAGTGAGCACAAAAATTCTTAATTTACTGAATTGTTATTAAAATTCTTCTCATAACATGTACACACGTCAAAAGTATAAAGAAAATGTTTACCATGATTTTCAAAAGGAAGATGCTATTTTAAAGAAAAACAGCTTTTAGCTACCAAAAAGTGTTTAACTGTACATAGGGTTGCCTCCTTTTGCTCTCGGTAGTAAATTACATGGAGACCTATGTGGGAACCCGTATTGGATCCTTTTTTCAAATTCTTTTCTCAAATTACGAGCTGAGATAGGATAGGAAATATTTTTGGGTTTCCACGTGGGTTCTTATATGAATTCCTATATGAAAACGTATGAAATACTTCTACATGAAATCCCACATGGGAGTATGTTTTTTTTTATTGCAAATATAGGAACCTTCATAACAACACACAATAATAACTTATATAAATTCCCATCCTATACTCCTACCTTAGATCGTAATTTAAGAAATGAATTTATAAAGGATCCCATATGGGTTCCCATTTAATTTTTACTATGTAGACTTTTTCAGTAGGAGAAATAAAAAATTTTTGTAATCCTGAATCTTAATTGAAATTTCTATTCTCTCAACTTTATTTATAATTGTGAGCAATATTTATACATATACTTTAAATTTTATTGCACGAGTTGGCAATAGTATCAAGCGTTAACCACATTTAAAAAAAAAAAGGAAGAAAGGTTTGGTAATTTGCTATCTAAATTACATTTCCGGGCTTGTACAGAGCCACTCAGAGGCCCGTCCGGCAACATTACAAGGAAAATTCCAGCTAGGCAGGTTGAATTGCGGCCTAGTGGCAACCCTAACTGTGCACAAGCTTCCAGTACTCGAAATTGTTAAAGAATCCGAAAGTTTCGAGAGGCCGTATATGTTCAAGAACTCTTAAGTTTCGATTTCTCGAAAGTCTGACAAAACCTGAGCCTAAAAAAGTTAACCCGGCCAGACCCAAAGTTTCGGGGTTTTTTCACACCGCTAGTGCAAGTGTTCGTTATTTGCTATTTTTAATTTTATTTCTTTATAAGAGCGTACAGACCTTCATTAGTAATATCTTCAATATTATAAGGGGACCGTACATAATTTACGTAAAGTTTTTTTTTCTAATATTTTTGAGCGTATACCTCCCTTTTTTAAGGTAAGTAATTTTTGTGCACCCATGCATCCACCAAACCATCCTACCTTACGTAATTGTTTCCAAGTAGGGGAAACCTCCCTACAGTGGATAATGCAACCTACAGTGGATAATCATTAATTAAAAATACTAATATATGTAAAATAATGAATTTAATTTAATTATTAGTTACGAGACTATACGAGTTAATAAATTAAAATTTAATTGAATTATTTTCCTTTTATTTGTGCTCTTAATTAATGATTGTCCACTGTAGGTTGCATTATCCACTGTAGGGAGGTTTCCCCTACATTTTTTTCGTAAAATAATTACTTAATATATAAAAAGAAAAAAATATTGCTGAAGAAAAAATTTTGACCATGTACCCTAGAGTGATAAAAAATAATCGACTACTTGGATTTTCACGGGCTAGTGGAAATACGTATAGCCTAGCAAAAATAAAAATATGCCCTATTTTTTTGTACAGTGATTTTGCAGCTCTCGACAAGCAAATTGTTCCTCTTTAACACATAAAAATACAACTTTTTTTCTGGTTCAATTTTTCATTAGGAATTATGAACCCATTTATTCAATCTGGGAATTATTTGTTCGCTGCTATTTGAACATGGATGTAACATGTAACAATTTTACGACAAGGAAAATTAAACCTCTCAGAATAAATTTGGAAAAGAACAACTAAAATGGTCAAAGATTTACAACAAACAAAGAGGTTTGAAAAATGGGTAAGAACTTATTATTTTACTCTAAGTTTCCCCGTAGGTTTACAGGTTAAGCCTTTAATGCGAGTAATAAAGTTTGAGGGTTTATAGGTCTGTAGGTAGAAAAGCGCAATAAAAACACTAACGAAGAGCGAAGTGACCTTCAGAGAAGTCGCAGGTGAATACTTAGGCTGTGTTCGAGAATTGACTGGGAGTACTGGAAGTACTGGCGTGACGTCATTAAAATTACTGCTGCGAGAGTGGCTAGGGCGATGAGCACTGTTGCAGTGATGCCAACGTAGACAAAATTATTATTTGGACCGTTGTGATTGGTTGTCGACCGAAAAACGTCATCAATCATGGCAATTCGGTGTCATTTAGCGTGACGTAATTTTTACTGGAATTACTGGATTTAAAAGCATGTGTAATATTACTGGGTGCAAGATGATGGCAATAAGCTTGCCTTAATTTCAGAAAATATTACCGCGCATTGTAGAATTAACGAATTATTTTATAAAGGGCTTTCACATAAATACAAAAATGTAGTAATAAGTTAAACAAAAATTGCTAAATTAATTATTAAGAAAAAATACTAATAATAATTTCCAAACGGTGCAGACACCTCACGAGAAACGATATAATCACGCGCATACCAGAAACCCGCGATACCACTGAGTAACACGCAGAACGCGTTTCCCGCACTTTTGGCACGTGCAGCGTGCAATCTGGGTTCTTTCACATGATTGCAGTTCCGCAACCTGCGGATTTGCGCAAATCATGAGTTGTGAAAATAGAGATTTTTCCGTCAGCGGAAAAATCTCCTACTGGCGGTAATTTAAATGCTCGTTTTTTTTTTAAATAGCAAATTTAATGAGTTTCATATGATGGGCAAATATATTGAGTTAAAGATAATTATGGAAGAATAGCGGCGATGCATTGCATAGGTTTTTCAATGTTTTGATGAAAAGAGACAAGCACATGCTAATCAGCTGATTTCTCTCCAAGTGTTTTGTGTGTGAGTTTCGGTTTTGTCGTGTTTTGTATGACTTTTTCAATAAAATCATATTTTTGTACACAGGATGTAAGTGTTTTTGACAATTATTAATATAATAATAATATTCTTTTGCAAACAATTGCCTTTACAAATTTTGCGATATTCCAACATTTCTTGTAACGCATCTATATTCCTGAAAAACAACCTAACAAAATCAAGTAGTTGTTAATTACACGCTTTTCTTCCTAATGTTTAAATATCATAAACAAGCACTTTGATTATCATTTTTCACAAGCAACTATGTCGAGGTTATGTCGGCTACTCTTTCGCACAAAGACGTGGCGCAGAACTTATACAGGCTTTTGTGTGCAAAATTATGTTTATAAATGTCAAAAACACTTACCTACTGTGCACAAAAATATTATTTTGTTGAAAACCCATTTAAAACATGACAAACCCAAAAC
Source organism: Andricus kollari (assembly GCA_932074435.1). NCBI lineage: Eukaryota > Metazoa > Arthropoda > Insecta > Hymenoptera > Cynipidae > Andricus > Andricus kollari. The sequence continues at coordinate 1,519 of CAKNWW010312808.1, read as the reverse complement.
TCAAGCACACAGAACTTGGAGAGAAATCAGCTTATTCCGTGTACCTATTTCTTTTTATCAAAAAATTAAAAAATCTATCAATACATCGCCGTCTGCAAGTGGCGGATCTGCAATCGTGTGAAAGAACCCTCAATGGTTTAATTTTAATATAATTATACGATCGCTCGCTCGCTACAGTTGTCAGCAATGGCACTGTCAGCGGTTTCCGAACGCATAAATAACTACTGGCAGTACTAGTGCTGCCAGTCAATTCTCGAACACGGCCTTAGAGTGGACTCACAGTTTTGTCACTTTAAAATTCCTCTTACAAGAATCTTTAAAAAATTGTCGAGAGCTGAAAAATGACTCTACATTATTATTATTGAGTGAGTTTGAATAAGCCCACCTAATGCTCGAGTAGCAACCCTGAAATGTCCTCTCTCTTCTGCATACTGAATCAATTCTAAATAAACATCAGGAAGAACACTTTTGACAACTGCATCACCCTGAAGAGATTGTTTCATTTTACAGACTGCGATTCTTTGTGAAAATAAAGGTTCTACGTATTCGAAGTCGTTATTTTTTATATAATTGTGATGATGCCAATCGAAAAAGCGTTCTGCGTAATCAGATGGTTTCGTGGAGGCCCATTCTTCGATTTCCCGCAACATCTGTAGTTGACTTAACATGGGATACATAGCTTTGCAGCTTTCTGTAAAAACAAATATGAATATGTGAATTGGTAAAGTTGCACATCGAAACAAAGTACAATTACAATTTTTTTAGACGAATTACATAAGTTACCTAAACTGATGTTGCGAATATATTTTATTACACAATTTCGAGCATTATCAAGTGCTCGTTTTACTCCAACTTCATCATTATCATTAAGGCACTTGAGGGCTTCATAATGATAAGAATAGTAACTTTGATTCCTCTCGCAATTTAAAGAATTGAAATTAGGCTGCGAACCATATGCAGCTTGCTTGGAATCCAATAAACTCCAATCGCCAAGACGCCAGGCACATTCAAATTTATAATCGTTATTACAGTTGTTCGTTTTTTCGTCATTTATACTTGACATAAAATGATTCAACAAGAAATAAAGACCAGTCTGTTGAAGAACATGTAACATATCTAAAAAATGATAAGCACAAATAATAAGCGCAAATAATATAAAATACAATATTTTACTGAACTATGTAATTAATTAATTCGGAGCTTTTCAGTATTGTTTTACGAACTTTCCTTCATCTTAATTGATTGCTTTTATTGTGGGCGGAGGAGCCAGTTAGAGCCCTCACCCCCCTGGCGCTCAAGCTATAATAGTCCAGTCAACGAAGCTCTGAAATAGCATTTTTAAGGCTGCATCAGAAATAGATGCATTTTTGCATACACCCTATTTTTGGGGTGAGAAACCCGAATCTGAAATTAATTTTCACTTAAAATGCTTTTCTCTCGCCAAAAATTGATTTTTCGGAGTTTTTCGCTTTTTTCACAGGAAATACTGATCGTACGGAAAAAATAATGCGACCACGTG